>VMKM01002136.1:0-86897 GCA_008360985.2 Macquaria ambigua | reverse complement strand
AGACGAGCCAGTAGGAGGGATAGAGATTGAACGAGAGGGAGAGTGCACACGGGTGATGAAAAAAAAAAAAAGGCGTGTATGTGTGTGCGTGTGCTGAGCAGACAAGTGAGGGAATAAAAAAGAGAGAAGGGTGAGGGGAGCAAGTGGGGAGAGTGGAGAGGGAGGGAGAGAAAGAGGGGAAGAGAGAGAGAGAAAGAAAGATTTTATTGCCATTTTTCCCCATGAATTTTAATGCACTGCACTGGTCTCCCTCCCGGATTCTGGGATCACATTTATTAGAAAAAAAAAAGTCATGAGGAATGCAGTGCTTTGCAGTCTGCTGCTGCACGAGGAGATGTTTCATGTTGGTGTGTGTGTGTAAGTGTGTGTGCGCGCGTGTGTGTGTGTGTGTGTGTTGGGGGGGGCTTGCTAGACTGGGCTGGGCTGGGCGGCGGGGTGGGAGTGGGGGTGGGGGTAGGGGTGAGGGTGCACAGGATGTATGAGGCTCCGTTGCATTGTGCTGCGGGGAGGCATAATAATATAGATGATAGAAAATGATAAGTGAAGGACACATATTATTGCTATTGGCAGGTCAGATGAAGGAGTCTGCTAGGTGTGTGTGTGTTTGTGTTTGTGCATGTGTGTGAGTGTTGGCTGAGCTCCAGTGATTAAATACACCACAGTCCACAGTGCCCTTCTCTCCTCCACAGAGGCTCAGAGCAACGGGACATCAAAGTGGCCCCACAATGGGACGGGACACAATGGTCGTAATGCTACGGGAGCTTGGTTGGTTTTAGCTCAGTCGTGTGAGGTTGTAAAGAGACAGTTCTGTCAAACGCATGTATGCTGAATGCAACTAAACACACGCTCACCTACACACACCTGTCTCAAAGGGCAAAACAGTGGAAAGTGCCTGAGGGAGCAGCAGCAGCAGCAACAACAACAAAAAAAAAAAAAACACAGGTTATCCATACAGTGGGCAAATTATCACCAAGCAGCAAAACATCAGGAGGGAGTGGTTTTCCAATGAGGTGATGAAAACAAGTTCACTTCCCACGAAACTTCAGAGACGACTTCATTCCTTTGTGGTTGCCAACAGCAATATCAGTGTCAAGCTGTGACTATGATATTAGAACTAAATGATGCCCCAATAACACTGGACAAGGTCTACTGGACAGACATCCAGGCAAGAAGATGAACTATCATGTCTCACACTTTTCTTTTGTTCATTGGAAGGCAGCACGATGAGCACGTTTGGATCAATAAGCTTCACTTGTCTGGTGCTTTCTCCTTAGATACTGGCAGTTGTGGGATTGTGAACTAAAATCCCATCAAATCTCATCAAAAAAACAAAACAAAACTATGATGTGCAGAAACTCTAAAATCAGGCTCAAAATAAAAATCCACTTAAACAACAGCAGAATGGACAGTATTGCTGATGCACCATGCATTTGTTTGGCCCTTGTTGTTGTTTGGTCGAGTATTTGATGAAAGGCCAAATCTAGACGGCGTCACATCCCTTCAGGTTATTTCCACTAGAGCTACTTGTACAATAGGGTTTGATTTCTGAAAATTGTTCAGCTATGTAAAACATCAATCAGGTTTTGGAGACAATCCTTCAGAATCAAAGAGCAAGGCCTTCTTTCCAGACCTACAATTTTGCAACAATCATACTGGTAGGGGACCATCGTCGACACAGCAGGGAGACCATTTCCTCCAATAGCAGTATAGCCTCTACAGACCAGAATGCACTGGAGCTACAAAACATGCTGCATCTTGAGGGCTGCGACTACATTTTTTTCTGGGAAAACATGGAAAAGGCCATGTTCCACTGTTTTTATTTCATTCTCTATCATTCTCAAGTTCTTTCGCCTTGTCATGAAAATATTGACATTTTTGGGAAATGAACTAACTGATCTCTAAGCAGTCAAATCATCATTTCAGAATAAGCCCTGGAATACAAATCAATGACCTCTAACCATGGAGGCGAGTTAAAGAGTGGATTTTTCCTTTAGTTCAACTTTGCTCAACTCAACAGCTCCTCATAAAAAAAATGGCCTCCCCTGGGAAAAAGGATGATGGTGGAGGATGGTGCTTTGGTTCGGGTCATAAACTTTTGGTTTTGCGGTGTCCCTATTTGCTCCCCACCCTTCCCGGCCCCGCCACCTCTCCCCAATTTCCCCAGCGCCTTTGGGATGGGGTTGAGAATGGCTCCTGCCTAGCGTGGGCTTGAGTGACAGGAAGACAAGGCCACAGTGTTGTCATGGTGGTGCCCTCCCCCACCCACACCCCCACCTCACTTTGCCCCCACCCACCCCTTCCCTGTCCCTCATCAGACAAGCTGGGTGTCAGCGCAGAGACGGCACGGTGATTTATTGGTCTCTACTCCTCTGGGGCACCCCCCCCCCCCAACACACACACACACACACATCCACACACACAAAATCTCAACCCCTCCCTCCTCCTCGCACTCCCTCCACCACCCTCCATTTTTCCCATCCCCCCCCCTCTGCCCCCAGCACCCCTCCATCCATCCACTCCCCTTCTGTCCTCTCCTGCTGCATGGCCCCTGGGGGAAAGAAGGGGTAATGACCCACATCAGCAGCAGCTACGCTCACATGCACACACACACACACACACACACACACACACACACCTCCTCTCCTCCTTGCAGGCAGATACAAATAAATACCCTCTGTGGCACACATACGCACACGTATGCACACATAACACAGACGCTGACACATTTACGCCCACAGGCATGTGTATCTGGAAACACTGAAGAGAGCATCTTCTTCTACTTGCTAAATAGTTCTTTCTTTTAGTAAATAGGACACTGTTTTCATCATAACCTGTTGTATCCAGGGAAGAGGGGAAGTACACCTCTCCTTTTCACTGGCATTTTTTTTCTTTATAAAACCGAACAATGGGATGATTTGTGTCTCTCTGCAGTGAAGTGGAACAAGATCTCCGTTTGACTTTCCAAATAACTGGGAATGCACCAGCTCGCACAATTTGGCCATGAAATCCAAAATTGCACTGCATGCTCACAGAGGTAATGATGAATGAGTTTCCTCATGGTGTCTTGTAGCAAAAAGGCTAACTTCATATGTGCCAGTGGAATTCCTAGACAAGGTCAATGCGACGGTTCATATTCTCACATTCTCCTGCTTTTTAGGGCAGAGTGAGAAAAGAGCATCTTTCCAGAGGCTGATTTTGAATTCAGGCAGTCGAACCACACTGAAGGGAGAGTGAAGAGGTTAAATCTGAGCATTGACTTGCAAATGCTACTGACAGCACTCGGCGTGTGCTGTCACTCATCTCACACAGCGGAGGGATGCTGCGTGCACCTACTGCTGCCACAGGTTTCCACTTTACATGAGTGCTGGCAAGCTGGAGAGCGCAGGTCAGGTGTTAATTTGTGTGTTAAAATAGGAAGGAGAATACATAAATTAATTTTTCATGCAAAGGAGGACACGGGATGTAGTAGAGAGTGAAATGATCTGTTGGATGTTCACAGAGTCTGGCTCCAAAATGAGGCCAACCAGGCAACCACCGGTAAAAAAAGAGCAATTAAAAAAAGATCTCATAATAACAAACAGGCAAGCAGCTATTAACAAAAGATAGCAGATAACTCACGCTTATGGCTGACAAAATGACACCAAAAGATACTGAACTCTCCCTAAAATTAATAAGTAGCACTAATTAGCCACATTTGTAATGGGTGAGATGTTACATAATGGAATAACGTCATTGTTGTTGTTAAATAAAGGCAGTAAACAGTTCACATAAAATGGGTCAATATAATGATATCTGCCTTCCAGACAAACTCCCATATCCAAACTCAAATCCTGTGTTGACGCAGTCTCTTGTGGGTTTTTACCTGTGCACATACAGGCAGCAAGCTAGAACACTGCATTATACTGCCACCTGCTGGTCAACAGAAGTATGGCAGTCAGATCAAACTGAATAAGGTTGGTATGATGCGTACAGTGTGTCTTTTTGTTAGTCAATCAGGGCGCATACTTCAATTTCATTAATAAGTAATAGTGAATACTGTATCTTATATAGCTGATAAAGTTTTATATGTTCACTGGGGTAGACAAATGGCAGCAATTTGGAGTTTTAATCCAATGATGATCAGACTTCAAATGTCGGTACAACCTGCTTTTCAGGAAGGAGGAAGTTACCTGCTGCTCAGCAAAAAGTCCAGGAAATCCTGTGGTGAACAAACGTCAAACTAATACCGACAAACAGTTCTTCACTGTTTGTGCATGCAGATAATTTAAATGTTTAATATCCACTCGTCAGCGTCTTTGTAAGATGGTGAAACCTTTCTACAGTTAGGGGAAAGCGCTGCACTAGAGGCTAAAATGCTTTACTGTACGAAGACGCCATTTTCCGACTGCAGGCTGCAATTATACATTCGTACCACACGGCGTCGCCATTACACTGTAAATGCCGAGCTGTCAGTGAATCAATGAGTATTCAAGCATCAGAAATCCTCCCAATATGTGCACGTTCACAAAACTCGTGTGTATTTATGTGTGTGTGAAGTTATGGTGTATATATATATATATATATATATATATATATATATATATATAGGCCTACATGTATGCTTAGTCATCACACATGACATTATTTTCCATGGAGACTTATTTTCACACACACACAAGCAGTTAAATCTGGGAAAATGATTTCCACACAGCCGTTCACACAAACATGAAGCCTGCTGAGGGCCATGGGGGGGATTTACTCCAATGGATTTACTAAAATAATCGTAATTCAGCAATTATGGCAGTCAAAACAGAATTAAATCTGGGCTTGCACCTTCACTGGTACCCTTTACCCAAACTGATTTATATAACTCCTATACCACCCAGTCAGACCCATATTCACCCAAATATTTGTTATGTAATAAAGGGTTACAACTTTCATTTTCTTTTCTGATTTTCTTTTATTGATGCCATTCAAAAACGCTCTTGTGTAAACTTATAAAATATATTTCAAGTTTGTGTTGTTTTTTTTTAAATGAAAAAGTGTTTCTAATCAGCCATCCTGGTTTAGTAAGTGGTTTGGTCAACTTGCTAATACAATAAGGTCATTCTTATACACTTGCATGATTATCTCATTTATCATCAACGAGATTATTAAGATGGTTAAGATTGTCTTGTCAAAAAATAATTACACTGTTTCTCAAAGTTAATTGCATACGATCAGTAAAGGACCTGTAACTTTATGTTCATATCTTATCATATCAGGTGGTAGATGCAGCGCTCCTCGGGCTGTGAATGTTAATAATAATTCAAGTAAAGTAGGCTGTAAGGTTTGTGGTTCATGTCCCAGCAGGCTTTGATTTGGTGATTATTCAGGTCCAAAGATGTCTTGACGTCTAGGTTAATCCTGAGAGAAACTTGGTTGAAAAGCAAAACATTTTTAAACATTTAGGTCAGCTGTCAGCAAACACCAGACCAGTCCCAGCATCAACTGGGAACAGTCTTCTTCTTCCTCTTCCTCTTTACTGAAACATGGAGCTAGGTTCAACAATGATCCCTGAGTTAAATGTTAAATTACAACCGCTACACAGTTCATTCTCCATTTTATAATGAAACCAACAATTGTCTTAATTATGAATTCTTCACAATGTTACTATTAACTGAAGTCATTTGAACTCCTTAGTTTAATCTACAAGTGCATCATCACATTTTCTTTATCAGCCATCATATGTTGTATATATACAGTGTTAACCAGTTAAGTTACCAGCAAGTTTAGGGTAATAAATTAATGTAGTGGAGTAAAATAGTCCCTCAAATGTGTACTGTACAGCACTTGAGTAAATGTACTTGATCACTTTCCAACAATGGAAAGGATCCAGTTGGTGACAAGTCTGGGTCCCACAGTCTGTGATTAAGTGAGAACTTGTATTCCAGTAGGTTTGCTTCCTGTTTTTTGACCCTATTATATCCTGTTTTTATTACTTTGTAAGTGCTGTATCATGAGGTCAAACCGAGGACTTTTCAATAATACTGTAGTCCAGTACCTTTGAAGCCATAATGTCCAAGAAGGCAAAATGTTCAATATTATAGAATATGCTTCATCTACACCGTTTATAGTGTAATCAGAAAACTCCACAACGCCACATACTTTGTTTGACTTTCAACAACTTTACCTTCTTATTATTGATGTAAATGCAATAAAGGTTTTTTTCTTCCTTTTCCTCCCTCTAGCTCCTTCTTTGCTAGTACTTTCCCCTCTTCAGAAGATTGTTGAATTTTAGGAATATGAACCACCTTCTCCTT
The DNA here is from genome assembly GCA_008360985.2 of Macquaria ambigua. Classification (NCBI taxonomy): domain Eukaryota; kingdom Metazoa; phylum Chordata; class Actinopteri; order Centrarchiformes; family Percichthyidae; genus Macquaria; species Macquaria ambigua. The sequence continues at coordinate 80,616 of VMKM01002136.1, read as the reverse complement.
CTTGGCTGGCAGCATGTACGCTAACATTTTCCCTTCTTTCCTTCACTATTCCCTCTCGATCCGCAGATTTCTGGCACAGGAAGGCACATCTTGTATTTTCCAGGATAGACCAGCTGGCTGTCGAGCAGACCCAGGCCTCCCCCTTCCCCTTGTGGTCCTTCTCTCTCTGCTGCAGCTACATGAACACAAGAAGAGAAAAGCCAATTTTAAACCAATTGTGGTTAAGATTAAAAATCAATTACTGACTGTCTAAAGAGGGGGAAAAACAGATTTAATATAATTCATTGCAAGAATGAGATCTGATTCAAGAGTCCGATGTCAGATGCAGTCCTGACTCTGCTTCTATTGCCGCTATTTTGTTAATAGATATTGTAATTTTGTCCACCTAGCGTGCAGAAAGAAACTTTAGAGGCCTAAAGCAATTTCCTGCACAGCTATGGGATTTATTATTGGCAGAAAAATAAGTTATCACAAAGACAGACCACATTTGGAGTAACTATGTAAACAGGAGTGTTAAATGACAAGTTCAGAGTGATAAACTACACCCTCGTACCCCACTGGGGGTGAGTGACTGTGTACCCAATGATTTAATAACTAGTCAGACCGTTTAGTTTGGGTTCCACAAAAATGTAGTTAAAGTGTCATTTAGGAAAATATGTTGATATTTGTGAATTACCATCTCTAAACTGTGCAAATGCTGAGTTTGAGGGTTTTGAGCACGCCGATGGGTTAAATCCACACACACACACGTTATGCTTTGCCTGTATCTCCTCTCTGGCCCCGTAAGATAATACATAACTCTCTGCAATCTAAATCTGGAAACTTAAACATAACAGGACAGCATTATAAAAACTGCCTTGGGTTAAATACTGTAACTCAGTTGTGTGAGAGACACACATCATCCTCGGCTGATGAGATGGGTGGTCTCAGCATGAGCCCATGCATGAGTGCTTTACAGTATGTCGCTGTATATTAGTGCGTCATTTTCTTGTGTAAACATACGACAGAAACAAAACCTCACCTTTCCTGATTATCGTTCTTGTGCATTAATAACCGCAGCCTGTATTCATCCACGTGGCCTCGACTACACGGTGCTGGTCCCTTTGGAATGACATCATTCCAGCCTGAAACAGGACCTTGGGCTGTTTCCCAACACAGGCCCTGTAACACTCGGCCTCTAGCGACGTACCTGAGGTTTGTTTACCTCTCTGTGTCGCTACTATTCCACAGCGGGACACGTTTTCCCCTCGACCATAAATCTATAAAGTCTTGCATGACTTGCAGGGTCGAGGGGGTACGACGTGAAGCCCCTGGCCGAGGCGAGAGGAATGGTGTGAGTGTGTAAATATATAAATATATAAATCCCTCATCAGGGTCACTGGTGGTAGTGGTGAGGATGGCTAGCAGCCAGGTAAGCTGCTTCTGCTCTCTCTCTCTGGCTCCCTCTCCCCAGGCTGCCTGAAAGAAATGTGCCATTATCCAGCGAGGCCCCTACAGCCGGGCCCCCGAGCACAGAAATGCTGTCCAAGACAACATGCAAAGGCCAAGAGACTGGAGACTGGAAGCTGGAGAGGAGAGATCTTTAGATACCTCCTCAGACTGTTTACGACCACCTCTACTACAGCCAAACGCTGCTCCTGCCCCACAACCTTTCCCTCACTGCTTCTTTCTTTCCAGTAGGTCATTGCCAGTGAGAGTGAAACGTCTGCAGAACACACCGGCTGTGTAGGCATTCCTGACTTCAAACTGGACTGATCGCTACAAAATGAAATGAGTTTTGAGAGCAACATCACTCCAGCCAAGTGTCTCCTTCAGCAGTTCAGACTGCAGCTGAATATGAACTCCCTCTCTGCGATACAAAGAGATGTGAATAATATATCTCCCAGCATTACATAAATAACAGCTAGTAATGTGGCCTAATGGTTAGTGGTCCTGGCTCACTGTTTGTCAGACAATTGTCACTGGTCTAAATACATTATTCATCACTTATTTCTCTTAGATGGCTTGTTTTGAGTCACATATCCTGGTCAGAGCTCAGGTGGCAAGTTGATGAGCAGATCAAAGAAAATATCCCTTTCTGCAACAACTTCCTGCCCTAGTGGTCCCAAGGCAGCAGCAGCAGCAGCAGCAGCAGCAGCAGAAAGATATAATCACTTTATTATGTCCAGGGTCTGTTCCAGGGTCTTCATGAAGGCTGCTATCATTGGTCCCTAAACAACTGGAGAGAACCTTGTTTAAAACTGAAGCACTAGGGCCCACTCATGGAAACCAGGACTGGTGTCTGCAGACTATAGTGCTTGGTGGCCTTGCTGGCCACAGCTCAACATTGGAAAATGACCTTAATGGCTCAACACATGCAAAGCAAATTAAATATAATTTTGACTCGAGGGCTCAGAAGGAAGTTTAACCATTTGTGCTTATCACAAAGTTAAGGCTTAGCTGCCTTATCTATGGACACCTGGGTGGTCTACAGAACTGTAAAAACCAACAAGCCCCTGAGTAGGGAGCACATTTCTTTGTGAACAATAAAAAATTGACAAATGTGTGATCAGTGTTTGCTGAATTTCTTCCTCAGAAATGTGCAGGGAAACGGCAGTGAACTGCAAACTGGAAGTGAAGATTTAGAGATTAGAACGTGACTCATCTCTTGTTCTATCGTCAGTTTCACAGCAGCGGAGGCTGTAAGGGACGACAACACGGCCCGAGAGCTTTAGGGCCCTGGGAATTGACCCCTGATTAGTATTATAACAAGATCATTTAAGATAAAACTTAATAATAAGATCTCAATAAGGCATCTCACACAATATGCCAGGGAGGCCGGCTCCAGTATGTTCCACAGCGTGGTGGGACCATAGTGCTGCTGGTTGTCTGCCATGGTGGAGGGTCCCTGCTACCACCAGCTCAGACTGGCTTGTCAAGGTCAGAGGTTAGTATCCTCATCCCTGTTGTCATCATCACCATCACCATCACCATTGCCAGACTTCTCATCCTCATCTCCCTCCATCTCGATCTCCGTCTCCCACAGCTGAGCGGTGTAATTATAGTTGTAGGTGTAGGGTCACTCTGGTCTGTCATCATTGATTATAGAAGCAAAAGATAAATAAATAAATCATTAAATCAATTCAATTGGATCAATTCAATTGGATCAGTTCCAAAGGCAAACAGCTGCAGGTTAGTGGGCTGGAATAAATACAAATAAATGCTCTCAGTGAGTTCATTTTAATTGTAAATGAAAATAAGCTGTTTTGTCCAACAGGAACAAACTTCATGGTTCATTTAAATGTAAACAGTCTATATGAAAACACTGTAACTGTAGAAAAAATGAGCTGGGTATTTTGAAAGATGATGCTGCTTCATCATAATCATGTATACCTTCATAGGTGACTGTCGTGGTGATGGTTTCCTGTTGATGTTAATTCGGGCCCAAACTAACATGGAAAGCTCAGAAAGCGGGTATTTGGGTCTAAATTAATTATTAAAATATGTAAGGTCAGTAGTAGCTGCCTTATTGAAATGCAATCTATGTGACTAACACATTAAACCTCAGTAGGTTTTTAACACATAAATGCTAAAACTATAAAATAATTCCCTCAGCACATAAGGGTTAGAGCAGACAATTCATCAGATTTGAGTCTTAATTATAAAATAACATATTCATACTGTTATTTCAAATTACACAAGGCCATGACACTGGCTGATGAAGTATGTGTGTGTGTGTGTGTGTGTGTGTGTGTGTGTGTGTGTGTGTGAATGTTTGTGTGTGGAATAGAAAAGGGGTTAATTAGTGTGCCTCTTTGCAGAAGCAATACTTTTGGCTATGGAGCAGGAAGACCAGCTACTGTCTATAATAGGAAGAGAAAAACAACAGAGACTAGCTGCTCATTTCTGGAGGCATTTTAATTGCTAGAATACAGCGCCAAGCTAAAAATGTCTCCACTGGCCTCCAGCATGAGAAAGTAACAGGAGCTGCTCTCTGCAACACCTCTGAATCAATGCTGCAGAATAATGTTAATTGTCAAAATACTCTGAAATATAAGGCACTTACATAAGATGCACTTAATAAAACTAGATCTTCTGACAATTGTAACTTTTGCTATTGTAGGAAACCTGCCTCTGATACTGTGCACATGAGTCTAATCTGTACAAATTCTTCTCTCCCTCACTTGGTTAATCACTGTGGGTGTCAGGCTACTCGGCTCAGCCAAAGGCCCCTCATGTAAAATCACTAAACTGTGATACCACCGACTTTCTCCTGCCCCTTTCACTTTCTGCAATCAATGAAAGTATGTCCTAAGACACAGAGGGTCAGAAGCAGCAGCGTTTCCTAAGGCTGCAGTATTGACTGTCTGTGACACTGTGGGTGTCTGTCTGTGGAGCATTAAGTGACTTTCTCAGAGGCGGTTTCCCTCTTCGAGTGCTGAAAACGGGATGTAAACAGTTCCAGCTCGATGGAAGCCACAAAATAATAAAGTTAAATTTAACACAGGTTGAAGAACAAGACCATGACTGTGCCTCCCATTTATCCACTTCTAATCATGTAAACCAGTTCAGCTCTCCTCCATGTCTGTTTCAGGTTTACACCCCCTCCCCCTGATTCCCTTTGCTTCTTATGTTGCCTCTTTATTCTCTCCTCCTCCCTGTCAGTTTCTGAAGGGACTTCAAGGGGACACAGCCCTTAGCTTGACCCTCGTTACCCAGGGCTCTCTGATTCAGCTGACTGTTATGCCTACTCATTTCCATCTGTCTGATGAGTCCACCTTTACTCCAACTCCAATTTATTCTCATTAAATTATTGAACGTTCCTATCTGATACACACTCTTTCACAGTAAACAAGGCTGAGAAGAAGTGGAAGAGTCATCTGCACCACATAAGGGACGCTCAATTGGGGACAAACAGTTGGAACGTGCCAGAGATTATAAATATCTATTATTTCAGGACCCTAAATCTGCTTTCAAAGGGGGAGATTTCTAGCAGCAACCCTGTCCCACATTCATTCCTCACCCCTGATTCTGGTCCTGAAATTCCAGCTTGAAACCATATGGCCGTCGCCCACAGGGACACTGACCAAAGTGGGCTGGCCGGTCCAGTATATAACATTCAGAGCCGGTTACCGCAGCATCAAAATACTGGCAACCAAGTCTTTTCTGTCATGCTTTACTGCTTCCAGTGCTGAGGTTTTCCCAAAACCGCTCATCTCAAGAGCCACTTCTCACCAGGCTCCGGGTCATTCACAGAATTCCATCCCCGTGGACCGGACCATTCATGATTTGTGACGGTTTCTAAGGAATGATCTATTTGCTGTGTTTGTGTCAACACTTTTGTCAGCAGATCAGACACACCACATTATTTTGATATAAACCTGGCTATTTGCATGTTGACTTCAAACAAGGTCTTGCACTATATTTATCCTTTTATGAAAGACTACTATCATTAAGTGTGTTGAACAATATTTCATGATACAATTTGCTAGTTATTCCAAATTTCCAAGGTTGTTCCTAGTGTGCTGATGGTTTGGTGACCAGTTTTAATGTAAAGCCGCAGGAATCTATCTACTCCAGATAGAGTATCTATTTCATCTGCCTCATTAACCCCTCAGGCAGATAGTAGATCTGATGTATGTGTTAGATAATGCCCTTCAGATAGATAGTGTCTTACTATTTACAACCACAGGCGGATACGCTGTTTAGCAAGCTCAGAAATGCCCTGGTTACCATAGGGATCATCTCTCATAATGTAACAAGGTACATTTACTATTAGGCCTTAAGGGTACTATATTCAGCAAGGGTATATTATGCATCTCTGGAGAAATTAATGACAAAGCTATGAACTCACATATTGTAAATCACCCTGAAGAAGAAGAAGCTAAATGGCTAAATAGTCATGTAAACAAAATAACTTAATGTTTTCCATTCCCAGTTATTTTGACACCACAGTAAAAAATAGCCCCACGTACGCACAACTTTCACAACATGCAAGTGAGTAATATTGTTTTAAATGAAGGATGACAGTGGTTTTCAATACTGCTGCCAACGTAACTCCCACAAATGTCCCCATGGGTCCAGTGTTTATTTCGTTATAAATACATGTGTTTATTTTTGTGGAGCGCTCCGTTCTACGGCTTGGATGCGCCAAGGCAGCAGGGGAGCCTTGATTAACCCCTCCTGAATCCTCAGCACTTGGTTTTAATTTAAAAAAAATGTCTAATGCACAAGAAAGTCACGTGATGAATCAGTCACTTGACAGCATGTCTCCAGAGGTATAACTGTAAATCTGCACGAGCGCTCAAACCATATGCTCTTAACATTATACGCATGAATCTTCTCTGAACTTTTGTTGGAACCTTTAACCTCATCTTTCCTGTCACTCTCCACTCTGTACTGTACAGTGTGTCAAGGCAAATTATGTTAAAAGATAGTAAATTATAGATGAAAGTTGGCTGACAGCAGTAAACTCATGTATGGAAAGGCTGGCAAACTTAACAGAAGCAACTTTGGTTTCCTTTTTTACATGAATAAAGAAAATGCTGGTGAATTCAGGGTCACATTGTAAAATATTGCATGCAGGAATGATAGACTGAGCAGGGAAAATAAATTCTCAAATGTAATATGTTAAAGGGTCATTTCACCCAAATTACAGAAAAACAAGTGCTCTGTGGATCAACAAGAGTAACACAGTTAGTTTCTGGAAAAACATCTTACTGTGGAATTTTTCAAAATGTAACTTTTTGAAACTTTTAGCACCACAAACTAAATTTCATTCACCTTCATTGTACTGGGGTGGATGCAGTAATCCTAAAGATGGATATCTCACAACCTGGGCTAATGAAACCAAGCTTTTTTGCATGGCTAAATATACCTTTTTTCTGTAGTTTAGGCAAACTGACCTGTTATCAGGTTTCTGAGAGCAGATGCTTTATATCATCCTGCTGGACTCGCTATGAAATAAACTATTTTCAGAGAACGAACACTAAATGAAACCAATGCTGCCCTCCACGCCTTGTTACTACAACAATTTCAAGTGCGTTGACCTTCTGACTTGTGGGCTGAAGAATTTTTATTATGCATCATTCCGATGAATAATTGCTTGCAGTCAAGATAACAGTGAACACGCCAAGAACATCTTGAAATCTTGATGCTGCAATAACCTAGTTTATCGTATTTCATTTCAATGATTCCTGTCTGCAGGACACATGTTTACCATCACCATCTATCAAGTGCAACAATTTAGAAAGCCTGGTGTAATTCCATCATAACATCAGTGACATGAAATGTATAAATTAAAACATAAAATATAACTGAATGTGGATTATATCTTTATTTAAAATTCTCTGGTTTAGAGCCTATAATCTATATACAAAAAGCAAACAACATGAATCATACCTACAAGTTGACATATAAACAGGAGATTGGCCAACCAGTGCCTACTTTAAGGCACTAATTCAATAAAGCATAATAACACATGGATGGAGCCACATCACCAGCCGAGAACGTTGGTTTTCATGAAGCTGGAGGAGAATCAAACACCATGACGTTTCTACATCCTCATCCTCATTTGGGCTATTAGTTTGGCTGCAGTAATACACATATGATTTAGATGTAGGGAGCAGGGGAGGGGGCTCACACAGCACTTCACCGCAACCAGTTCCAGCTGTTTCTTGTTGTAAATCTGTGTTTTAAATGTGTAGAAGACCCCAGGGATCGAGGTTCACCATGGGATACCCCACACCCCACCCCCTGAAGTACCCTGCCTTTCTCCAGTCCCAGCTCAGCTTCGGGGCTTCACAATCACTACCAGGTGAGATTCTCTCTGTCTTCCTGTCTCCCCCCTATCAGGTTTGTGGTCTGTCTGATCTGTTGTCAGTCCTCCAGGCATCTGCATGCTGTACAAGAACTGTACAGGGGACCTTATTCACAAATTAACCCCATCTATCAGCATAGGAAGGGGAAAAGGAACACAGACGGATCTTTGAAGTGGGAACGGAGCAGTGTAACTAGCTTCAAAAACACAGTTGGGTATGTAACCCTTTATCATTACAACAGCCCTTTAAAAGCCCTGCCAAGGCATCTGGCTTATGTTTGGACCTGGAATTGGATCCGTTTGTGTGGCAACTCCAACAGCCACCAGTCTGAGAAGGCACAGGCAAAAGCACACTGTACAGGTGAAATTAAAATCTACCTACATGTGAAATAAAAACATACAAGCATATATATACATCCTTCACGCAACATGAAACATGTCTCATAGCATTAGTATATACAGTATTTGTGGCTCATAGTGGCAAGCAGGGGTGATTGCACAAAAAACCTTAACAGCGCTGGCCTTTCCAACCTTGTAAATTAAGAACTTCTTGTATTTAAAATAAATTAAACACCATTTTCAAAATGGTTGTCTCATCCTTCTTTGATTATTATTATTTGAGAGATAAAAAACACAATTAAATCAGAAAAAAAGAAGACAAGATAGAGGGCAAATTTCTTAATATTTGATTGGCAATATAGTAGTGGTATGACACATAAAGTCCAACAGAAATCAAAGCTATCTGCATCAATGGTTTCTACCTCTGCAGTCCATTTCACACAGGGGAAACATAAATCATTCACAAACTCCACACTTAAATGTATACATTTTAGAAAAGCATCACTACTGTTGAGCAGGAAGTCTTAAAGTTTAAGACTCAGCATATGTCCTCTCCTTAATTCAGATGCAGACTAGTTGGCACTGGCGAGATTATTGAACAAGTCAGACACTTATCTGGACACACTTGGGCAGTGAGATAACATGACATGAGAGTTGTCAGCAAGAATAATTGCTAGGAATTGAAATCCACTGGTACCAGTAAATCAGGGTTCATCAAAGTAGTGTGAGTCACCAGGCACGACAAGCCTGTATGACACAAACATTATAGTGTTTGTCAGAGTAGATACCCAGACCTGTTTGTGTGGCAGTTATGACAGCTGGCAGAAACATATTGTCAGCCTATTTCAGATCATAGGATTACTTCTGAATGTTGCTTCTAGTTTGGCATGTTGGTTAAGTCGACATATCTCCTTTCAAAGCAGCTTCGGGCTGGCCTGCAGCTGACATTTCTAGTTTGTGAGCCTTTTCGCCAACAGGATGACATGATACACAGAGAAAATTAGCTCATCTACTGTGAACTGGCTGCCATTCCAATAATTTGTTATGATTTGCAACACTAGCCAGTTTAAGGTGCACTAAAGTGAAGCTAATCAACAAACTGTGCCTTTACCGACATTTACAAACATTCTTGTCTTTCTTCCTCTCATTCTTTCTTATATCACTGCCAACACGTCTGGTCCTCCGCATACAGAAATTAAAAACATACAAAAAATGTTAAAGCTCCATTAAGCGATATAGTTGATATTAACATTAAATCAAAGAACTCCTGGTAAGTAAAACAGTTGCTAGTACTGCCAATCCCATTGAGAATCAACACCCATATCTTCCCGTCCCAGATCTCTGCAGTTTTCAGGCACTTTCAGGCCGTTTTAATTCATGAATCCACATAGTTGAAACCATACCAATCTCGCCGACCCATTATACAAAACTGTGGGCAGCTGTTTCCTGCAAACACAGCCTGAGAAACACATTGTACGCTCACTGCAAAACAGTGAACCTAATTAAAAAGTGACACGTACAGAAAGGGAAGCATGTATCAAGCCAAAGAGAACGATAAGATATTTTTCTCAGGAGGTGGTGGCATAAAGGCGAGTGGATGTCAGACTTGATAGTTGGCAGGAAAGGATTCTCATTGGGATGGCCATGTTCCTCTGTTTCTGAGGTGTAACTTGTTAGCTAACACATTAGCACTTAGTGTATCATAGTTCTGTGTCATAGCTTTGTTGCTGTGGTTTTGGAGTCTTTCGCTTAATGCAGCTTTAAGCACATAAACTTCAACATCAACAATGATGTCTTAAAAACAATATGCTCCTCTCTCTCTTACAGGAGAAAAGGAGGTCATCATGGTGTCTTTAAGAGGGGGCTCAGGCACCTTGCAATGGGATGCAGCCCCCTCAGTCAGTCCAGTGGTTGGGGAGCAGGTGGGGTGTGAGTGGTTGACACAGAGGGTTGGGGGCTTGGAGGCTGCAAGCTACAGACCAGAGCCCTAGCTTAACTCCTTTCAAACAGATATACAAAGGGCTGGTTGCAGAATTCAAACAAATTTAAGATCTCACACTCATAGGACTTCTCACATAGAATCAGGAGTCTGCAGCGGGCAGCCTACAGAGTCAGGACCGCAGATGACCCAGGTTATTCCCTGAACTAAACACTGTTGACTGCACAATCAAGGTTGAAGGCCCAGAGTTGGACCCTATCACACAGGTTTGGGGTCTGCAGGCTGCAGCCTTTGTTCCCTAGCATCAGCCCTTATCACACAGGGCCTGGATTGTGGTGATAGTTGTAATGGTTGCTGTGCTCTGAGTCTGCAATCTGCAGGCTGGGTTTCCTCTCTGGCTCTTCGCTATCAGCTGTGTCTGGCCTAGTGCAACATGGAGGACGCTTCTTGAAGAAGTCTGACACAAAGTGCACCTGCAGAGGAGAGGAGGAAAAAGGAGGAGGTTAGCTTTGGTCACTTAGTATTTTTTCCCACAGAGATTGGAGTATAAGCATGTGAGGGATACAGCGGAGGTAAGGGCCGGGCTGGAAACTGTGATTACATATGTCTGGACAGGTCTGTGCACAGCTGTTAAGTGACACTCACACTTACACACATCTGAGAGGAACACACAGAGAGCAGGCACAACCCCTGTAGGCCATAAAACCCTATGCCCAGGAGGGTGTCTAATTGCGCAGAGCACTGTGAAGGCCAAGGGCGCGGGCTCACTTTCCAATTAACACACACACACACACACACACACACACACACACACACACACACACACACACACAACACACAGACACACACTACCAGTCCAGAATTTCCACAAGGCGGTGCTGACAGTGGTTCACTCAAAACATGGAACTGGCCAAACAATAAAGAAGCCCAGCTGGATGAAGTGAAGGGAATGGACTTATTGCCTGAGAACCTGTCAGTGTAAGTGTGTGGGTTTGTATCAAGTCACACTTTGCTGCTGTCACACTTCACTCCCCTCATGCTTCCTGTCTATATGGAGTTTTACTGCGAGACTGAAATAAAGCTGAAATATGGATTCTTCAGCGGCTGTTCCGCTTTGAAGGGAGTATGACTAACAGAGAGATTTCCATTAAAAATCATTCTTATGATCTGGACAGTCCCACCCATGTTTGCTTTTCCTAAAGCCAGAAACCACAGGAGCAAAGACTCAAAGTTACAATGTCATCAGGTTGGAGGCTGGAGCTACCTTACAGGAAATCAAATGTCAAAATATCTTAAAAGTGTTATGTGTGAGCATGATTTCTAGGGATAAATAGCTGTGAGCTGATGACATCATACTATTTTTTAGTATAAAATCTCAAACCTTCTGTAATTTGACAAAAATTGGCTTCCATTCACTGTATGAGCAGCTCAGCACCTTGATACCAGATCACATCAGCAGGTATGACTGTCTCATATCATGGAAATATCACATAGGAATGTTTCCCTTGAAAGAAGTTGTCTTGGAGACTCACAATGAGCACAGCAACAAGCGCTCCCTGCAGCAGCCCCACCAGCACGTCGCTCCAGTGGTGCTTGTAATCAGAGACTCGGGTGTAACCCACATACACCGCAAAGGCCACCAGGAAGAATTGGATGGTGGGCCGGAGAAGTCTGGCCCACTTAGCCACCAGTCTCGCCTGCACGTAAAGCTGAAGGGGGAAATAGAGTGGAGGAAGAGGGTGGGGGGGGGTTGAGGGGAGAAAAGACAGAAAAGAGAGAGATCAGGACGAGAGACAGTGTGTTCATGCAGGGTTATCACAACATAAAAGGTTTGGAGAACGTAACTGGTGTCTGGACCAACATCTACAGTATTTGCCGCTGACTTACTGTTATATGAATGTAATGTAATATGCTGACAAAGCAGTGAAGTAATGCAGCAGTCAGGTTTCAGGGTAGATGGTATCTCACTCCAAACCCCAAAAACAAAACGTCAGTTTATTTGGAGCATGAGTTTGTGTCTCTCTAATGCAAAAGCAGTGGCTGGTATACCTCAAATTGGATTTAACTGTTAAAAGGTGTTGAATATGAATCTAATTTATGTCCACTATGGACTGAAACCCCCTTTTTACTGGAAAACAGCAGATGCCAAAAAATTATGAACCTGGCAACAGTACAGACTTCTCTGGGCTTCTGCTGGGCTGCTGTTGAAGGTGCAAAAATTGGCACCACACTACAGTCCCCCCCGCCACACAGCCAAACTCTGCACTGAACACTGCAGGACACAGGCATCTTTGCAGTATTTGCCTGGCAAAACAGAGAGCGTGGACTGAGCCACCGACAGGACTGGACACTAGCTTGAGATATTCTGTCTTTTCCCTCAAATTGTCTTTGAAATGAACAATGTTGCTTTGCTTGGCCTCTTGAAGCTCGCTGTCTAGCACTGGTGCCTGGCTTTTAACACAAAGAGATGAGGCCAAGGGTAATGAACTGGATAGGCCTGGAAGACAGAACACAGCACATGATTTGCCTTCATCATTGCTGGGAAAAAGGCAGCAGAGGCCTCCAGATCGTTCCTCTCAGTATACACATTCTTCCTCTGAACTCTTGCCTTGTCCTTTTATGTCCACAGGCACAAACTGCCTCTATGAGCCTTTTCTCCTTCTCAACAATTAGCCCTTGTGTACGGACCCAAATGCATAAGCCTGCTCTCAGATGAGCCCATCCGAGGACTGTTATCCCTGATTCACAATGACATATTTGCAAGGAGATCACATGGAGATGTTTCCATATTTACTGTACATAGAGATGCATATTTACATTGTGTTTTAGGACTTTTAGTGATGGATTGAATCTCATGTGCTGTACTTACCGCTAGGAAGAGCATGCAGTACATTCCAAAAGAGGAGTGGCCAGAGTAGAAGGACAATCTGGAGAAGAGACACGTGATAATTAGTGTTAAAGTGTCAATGTCATGTGTTATTTTCCTCTCTAATCACAATAATACAAGTATAATACTGAGATCTTCTCCTCCCACCTGGACTCGGTGACGTCCTGAGGCTTGCCAGTGCAGTTGATCACCTGCATGTATCCCGTGCAGACCTTGGGGGCACATACGGCCATGAAGTTAGGTCTCGGGCGGCCGATGGTGAACTTGGCAAGGTCGGTCAGTGACTGGCTAACAGATGCTCCAAACAAGAAGGTGCCCACTACCTTGTAGAGTGCAGCTACATACTGGTTGAAGTCAGAATTGGAGTGAATCCTCTTGCTGTAGACCAGATAAGCTTCTCCAGAGGAGATCTGAGGGAAGAGGGCGAACAGTTAAAATAGTTCTTTTGAGGCTTTCTTCCAATTCTTTTTCCATTTTCACATCATTAGAATGAAATTACTTTTCCTCCTTGAACATCAACACTTTGCCCAATTCCTAAGGGCGATTTAGTATTGGAGCAAACAGCACAGGATGTTGTGAAATGAGCAAAGTCCTGTAAACGTTGCACAATTTTGGCTTTACTGAGGTGATACTGAGGTAATAAAGCTCCCTGTGAGAAGAGAGGGGAGACTGATGCTCTGGGTAAAACTTACAATGATGACAGTGCAGGAGATGGTGACAGCCGCCAGCATGCCATGGGTGATGGTGTCTGGTTTTAGGGGGTACTTGATGCTCTCGTCGTCACAGTAAACCCCTCTTTGATACGGCTTGAACACGATGGTCATAATGATGAAGGGCAGTGCCGCTGTGGGGACAACAAACCAGAAGAACAACAGTTTGATTAGATGGGTTAGAATATTTACTGGAGAAATGTGTTTTTGACACAATGAGATGAGTGCATTGGTTTTTGTCAGTGACATATGATGCTTGGTCACTGCCAAGATTATAACTGGGCATACAGACCAGGAACAATACACCAATAACAACAATATTTGAGACAAAATGTTTTGGAATAACATATTTGTCTCGTTTTCTGCAGGTTTCCAGACATTACATCATTTCCAAAGCTGGGAAGTGAAAATGTTTCTCTAAGGATAGCTAAACTGTTTTCTCTCTCCCTCTGGACCTCGAGCTCTAAAATCACAATGATGAAAAAAAAAAAAAAACAACCCACAAGGAGAAAAAACACTCGGTAGTTAAATGTCAGGGTAGAAATACACAGCAAGGAATTACAAAAATAAACAGAGAAAAATAGTATTTATATACACAGGCATGTGGGCATATGTAAAAATCACACATGTAAACACAAGACTGTACACAAATTACTGCAGACACAACACACACACAGAAACTGCAACTCTTTTGAATGATGTGGCTGTGAGCAAAAATAAGACCAAATATAGCAGCTCAAGGCTCCTGAGTGCACGAATGATGTCCTTGAGATGTTCGGAAACATCCATCCCACAATTACTCACTCACCCTCTTACGCACATACACACTCACTTCACTGCATTTTGTTGTGTGTATAACGAGTCAAACTTTGAATTTTAAGACGTATGTTCTTTACAGAGTTGTATTGGTAAACACAGGCTAATGAATACATTTTGCAGATGTTCTTTTGCTCGTTCTCTTTGAAGTCAAACGCCTTCCTTTGAACGTACGGAGGATATAGATGAGTAGCAGAGACGTGGACCGTGCTGAAAGTAGTTTGAGAGGTTCTTTTGGATGTTATGATAATTTTTCTCCCAGCAGTGAAAGTTTTAACCATTGCAATTGTAACTGACCATAACCTCTAGCCTTTTAGTACCTCCTTTTAAGCCTACAATGGTGAGTGTTTTATACTCAAAATATTTTGGGTGAGTAAGACTTTAGTAGTTACAGTATATGGGAGACAGATCTTACTTAATAGACACAAAATGGCTAATTTATCATTTAAGATAGCATTTGATGTCACTGTAAATTGAATACTTTGTGTTTTTTGTGTGTCACGCAGAAAGAAAGCGAATTTAAAACATTGACTCTGGTGGCTTGTGATGGTATTTGTCATTATTTTTGACATTTCATATATAGCGTAAATAATCATGAGTTGCAGCCCCACTGAGGAATGTACTCTCCACCCTAATATCCACTACCACTATCCAGACATACAGTCTTGGGGCCACTATGGAAATGCCATACAGCCACATACTAAATGCAAGAAAAACAGCCGTAAAAAAAAACAACAAAAAAAAAACGCTGCACACACTTGAAAAGCGCTCTCACCAATAGTATTACATTCCTGTGTAAATGAGCAGCGCACCCCTCCCATTCTTTCAAAAAATGTCTGCAGCTGACATAATTCCAGGAGGACTTCCAGCAAGACTGACTGATGAAAGAGCAAGAGTCCTGCACGAGACTGAAGGAAAATATACAACTGGATGGCGGATCAGGATTCAGCTGAGGTGAATGCTCTGTAACACCGGGTTTAACTCCACCCTGAAACCTCTCATGATGGATATGAAACAACATCCTACTGTAGATGTATGAATACTGACAAAAAAACAACAACATATGTATGGCGTGTTTTTCTGTGCTGTGGGCAGTTCAAAAAGATGTGATGGATGTATAACATGTCAGTGCTTTGAATTTTGACAATACTTTGATATATGACACTAAAACCTTAGCTCATAGGCAGAGGCTCCTTTCATTCGGAGAAAAAAAAAAACCTGACCGATTATGACCAAAACTGTCGAAACCCTCAATGACTGTAATAAACCACTAATTAACTAATGGAGCAGAGAAATCCCGTAATAAATGCTGCAATTCACAATAAACAATGACGTGAAGTGTGAGTCTTGCTCTTGTCTGACATCGCATGCATCCAAGGTGACATGAGATGAGTGCGGACATTGTTCAGCGACATGCCAACTGCACACATGTTCCTCACAGACACTATACAGACAAAGAGTCTTATTGGCTCAGTAACGAAGGGCAGCAGCAAAATACAAGCTTTGTGTTGAGAGGAGAATAAACAATGGCGCTCTATAGGACAAACACATCATCCCACATTGGACTCCTGGTAACCCGACCTTGGAGGAGCTGGGTTTAGACAAACAGGGAAGGAAAAAACACAAACAGAGATACATATTGACTTCAACACGGTATTCATACACGAAAAGCCCTAATCCTTTTATGGCATTTGAGAAAGGGACAAATCACAACTAACTTCAATGTTTCAACACAAGATGTTCAAGCAAAAATACACCTGTCTTATCAGCCTTTTCAGCTTCAGTGTTTACCCCACCAAACTGAAAAACGTCTCCACAATACAAATTACAAAATAAAACTTGAGGGTGAAATGCAAAATGTCCTGTGAACATCAGCAACTTCATTCAACAAATACTCCATTCAGACTCAGGGAAAAGTTATTCACAAGAGAGGCCTTTTGCCTTCCTAACTCTCCACCGGAAAGTGAATAAGCGTACTTCCCAAAATGTTGAACTGTTGCTTTAACCAACACACGGGTTGACTATAAATGTTTAACTCATTTTAATGCTTACAGGCAATTTCAGCAGCCGACACCTGTCCAATGCATCTCTTCCACCTTCCCCCCTTTGCCTGCACCCTCGTCTCTTTGTGAGCAGCAGTAGCAGCTGGTTGACACCTGTCTCTGCACGGCGACTTCCCACTGGCACTGAGACACCAGACGCCTACTGGATCCCTGTTTACACATCAGTCAGCCATGTCGGGACGTGGTAAACCGGGTGTATTAAATCTTTTTCCACATATTTTCCTCTTAGAACCACCACAATCCTGTTCGTCACAACAGCACAATATAGGGCCTCTTGTATTCAACTAACATCCTGTCTTGGGCGCCTCAGGGGAGCGCCCCGATATGGATTTACTGACGTGCCTTTTGGGTGGCAGCTTTTGCATCTGTATCCTGCATCCTGCTTCCAGCTGGCAAGAAACAGAGCAGAATATCAAGAAACAACTCCTTCTGGTTTACCTTTCCATCTCACCATGGCTGATAAATGGTTGAACTTAAATCAAACAGAGCCTTACCGGATAGAGTGGAGTTATTATTGTGACTACTACTCCAAGCTTCTGAAATATTATATGAAGGACTGAATATCTCCTATCAATTGCTTAGTTTCAAAAATATTTCCTCTCTGTGAAAAACCCTTAAGTATCTTCAAAATAATATTATTTCCAGACTCCTTATGTATCCAGTATGGACGGGTGTTTGCATTACCAGACATGAAAACAAACATTGTCCTTCGTTGGGATTGAGAGGGGGGGCTGAATCCATAGCTTGCTGTCATTACAGCGGAGGGAGACATGGGGTACATGGTGACACGAAATCTGTTTCCACTCGACATATTATTACGTCAGCCAGTACCAACTTTTTACGCAATGTGGAATGTTTGCATTTAGCACGACATTAAAAACAAACCGGAGCGGCGAACAAAAGCAAAGGAAAGACTTGTTTGATCAGACACTAACACACACGATAACTATATAACAGCAAGTTTTAAAGGTTTGTGTAAGATTGGCCTGGACAAAGTCAGGGGGGAATGTTTATTTACTTAATACAGCATGGCAAATGTCACTTTAAAATGGCAGAAGGACATAATTATTTCTACATTGGAGTCACATGGTATAGTTACTTCAAACTGTTTTATGAAGCTTTTAACACTTACCCGAGCGGGGCCATTAATCACAGCAGAGCGGGAGAAAAATTTAGTGAAAAGCTTCAAAGAGAAGCACCAGCAGCTAATGAAATATACTACCTTCTTCCACCTAACAAGCTCACAAAAGGCTAAATAGCTTTTACAAGTACATCAACAACATTACATTCTCGAGTATCATTTGTACCTGTTTAGTCACATGCTAAAGGGTTTTTTTAAGCTTCCTGAATCCTCTTAACCAGACTTGGATTTCGCCAGTTTGCCACACAGTGAAGTCAGGGCACCTGGCCTTAAATAACCCTCCTCTGGCTTGTAAAAAAAAGTATGAATTTTTCATTTCTGTATTCACAAATGAAGCACTAATTCAGCTGCCACCTGACTTTAACTGGCCATAAATTACAAGTCTGGATGAAAACAAAATGGTGTAAAGAGTCTGGACTGCCGTCATGGGCAGAACAAATGGTACATCCTGACGTGTGTGAATGTGTCTCATGAGCAGTGCCTCTGTAGATAAATATCTGCGAGAAACAAACCAGCCACTCTCTTTAAAAGCAGACACACACACACACACACACACACACACACACACACACACACACACACCACACACACACACACACACAGCTCACAGGCAAAAATAGACCCATCGGCAGACCAAATAGGTCTCCAGGATACCACGAGACAACCCCACAACCCAAATTGACACTGCTCCGGAGCTGCCTCCACTTAAAGGCCAAGCAGTGTCTCTGACTTGAGCTAAACTCAGACATCTATGGTGGATTTTGCTGTCGAGAAAACCCAAAAGAACATATACATGGAGGGAAGGCAGAGGGGGGGGTGGAGGTACTTATTCAGGATACAGGAGAACCTGTATCCTAGACACCTGCTTCTATGGATGGAGAGGAGGGAAACGCTGCCAGTTTGGAATGCAGCCAGGAAGCTAATCTCCAGCTGCCAGTCAGAAATCTCCTGCCCGAGCCCCTAATGGGAGCCCGTTTGAAGTCGCAGGATGCAGGACTCTGGCTTTCCTGTCTCAGATTAAGGAAGGCCCATTTTAGAGGCTTTGGCTCCATTTTGGGAAGTTTAAGGCTTCTCATTTACCTGCCCGCAAATTACCATTCATCAGCAGTGGCACCTCGGTGTCTCCCCCTGCTGAAAGTGCAACAGAGAGCTGAGTAACTGACAATGAATGCGTGTCTGAAGAGTATAGAAAAGTCAGAAGAGCATCAGGGAAGATTATAGCATTAATTGATGCCACAGACAAACAAAGATGTCAGTGTAAGAAGAGATTTGCACTCTTTCCTTCATTCCTTCCACCACTGCTGATTCACAGCCTCCATTCTGTTTTTTTTTTCCCTCTCTCACTCACAGTCATTCATTCTTCTCCCCACAGCTCCATCTTTCTGTCTGTCATTCTCTTGATCGCAGCGTCCTCCCACACACTTCTCCTTCTGTTGTAAATATAGAAGCCTCAATGGGATGGTGCTTTATTTAGCTGGCAGATGTGCAATTATGCAGGGCCATTTGGACCACAATCGCACTCTGGGGCTGAGATTCGAGGCTTGTCACGTCTTCTCTCTGCCTCTCTCTCTCTCTCTCCGTCTAGTTGATTTTACCTCCATTTTCCTGTCGTTGTCCTCGCTCACATTTCTGTCTGCCTGTCCTACTAAAGAGAGGCCGACCCCTGGACTCAAACTGCCACGATCATCATCTGGAAGTTGTTCCAAGTGGTTTACACTTACTTGGCCCTGGTTTCTCTCACATAACCTGTTGCACCTGCAAAACCATGTGGATGGACAATTATTCTCCTCGAGTTGAAAAACATACAGTCTGGGTTTTCATTTTGCATATTTTCAAGGCGTGTAAAGCCTGGGTGTGAGTGTGTGTGTTGTGAGAGGGGTGTTCTCATGCCCCTGGGCTGCCCTGTTTGGTCTAAAACTTTCCCTCAGGGTCACAGCTGGAACATTTGCAATTTATTCCTCATTTCTCATCTTTCCAGCATGAAGGTCACTCAGCGAGTTTCTTCCTTTTGTATTTCTCTCCCCCTTTTCCTTCTGCTGATAGCCCTTGTTTCCCCTCAAATTAAGACAATTTCTTGCTCCTTTATTTTTCATCCCTGTGTCATTTGCTCCATCTGACTATGCCCCCAACTCTCATCCCCTGCCACTGTGGACGAGGACAGAGGCAGGCATTTTTTCTTTCAGCTGCAGTCAATGTTTCCACTTTGTTTTTCTTCCCTTTCTTCCGCCCTCCAATTCAAACATGCTTTGTTGAAATGACAGCAAGAAACCTATAGCACCAGAGCTCTTTCGTGTATCAACATAGGGGATGTTAAAGATGGCTTGCAGTAACAAAACAACTAAACTCTCCCCCTTTCTGAGTGTCTCAACCCAAGCTGGACTGACTAATGTGGAAGGTATGTGCTGAGCCTACAACCTCTGCCGGCGTTGGCCTCTGGAATTCTAATTCACATGAGGAACGCCCAACTTCACCAGTCACACCGAATGCTGCTGCTGCTGCTGCTGCTGCCCATTCTTTATTTTTAATCCCGCTGTTTCGCTCCGTACATCATTTACGCATGCTTTGCTTCAAGCAGTGCAGAAGGAGGCAGGGTGGCAGGCGAGGTCGTGCTAGTGGTGGGAGGGCAGCTAAATCTGTGCTGGCAATCAAAGAGTCTGGGTTTGGAGGGGATCAAAGAAGTAAGCCACACAGGTTTAAACCTAAACCATAAAAGGTCTGCAGGAGTTAAAGTGCAGAACTATCATGAACGGTACTGAGCTTCTCTGAAAGTTCACTAAATGTGTTGCTGTGCCGTGTGCTACATCATTGCCAAATATGTAGTGATTATTCAGTATAATTACTGTATGCAAATGGGACCATGTTTAGCTGCTGTCTAACACCAGTGATCTTGTAAGTGTTGCTCCAAATTAGGACCAATTTTTCCAAACTTCTGTCAAAAAGCGATCAGTGTTTCTTGCTCTCTATGCACACGTTTTCTCTCTAACTTTACATGTTGGCAGGTACTTCTCCAGCGTTTTAATCATCTGCCTTTAAAAGACACTGGAACGCTACATTTGTGCTGGGACAACTGTTTTGTGGTGCACAGCAATTAAGAACATTTCTCATGAAATTCAAAACAACATAAGGTAACAGAAGCTGTAAATTTTCTCCTTAAAAACAAACTATTATAATTATATTAAAAGGCTAACATCTCCTTCAAATACCCAGATTTTCTGCCAGCTCACAGTTTTTGAAGTTATCTGTGTACGGGGTTGACTATCAGAGAATGTGTGTCTTTTTTTTTTTTTTTTAAACGTAACAAAAGATCCTCATCCACTTTAGAGGATGACTGATAAAAGACTTTACAAGTTCACCCAAAATCCTTGTTAGATAATTAGAAAACCAACAACAATAAGAAGGAGAAGAAAAAAACAAACTAGGCTCATATTTCTCAGAGGGACGTGCCTGTTTGTTCAAAGGGCTTCAGTTTCCATGACAAAGCTCTCCTGAGAAAAACCATTCCCATCAAGCGTCTTCACTGCCTTTCTCTGAGAACTCGGGACAATCAGTCTTCCCAACGCGACCGCATGAGAGGCGCAGCTCCCTGGAGACGCTGGAGCACGGCTTCGCCAACCGACATTCAGCGAGGTCAAAGAACAGAACGTGGGGATATTTACAAGTAATAAGATGAAAATAATGAAAGGAAATACGTAGCAACTCTGATCGCTTCCGATTACGATTACAGCTGTGGGGCTTTGGGAGCAAAGTCAATACCAAGATGCTGATACAAAATGAGAACAATTGTTCAAGCTTTGGAGGAGAATCAGAAACTCCACTGCCTTATTCTTTGTGTGAGTTGGAGGCAAAAAAACAAAAAAACAAACATATCTATAAACAATCTATGTGTGTAGACTCTCCGCTAGCTGTGAGCTAAAATTCACAGGAGCCGTATGCAAAAAATGAAATTACATTGCAGGAAAATTAAACTTGTCCTGCATACAGTAGACATCTGCGCGTGTGTAATCGAAGACATAATAGACTTTTAACAAAACTGGTTTGTCACAATGTACTTTACAGCACAACAAAGAGCGCACATGCGGAAAAACTAAAGTGTGCACGAGCATGTGTTGCACCAATGCCTTGCCTCGAGGCCATTTAGTCACACATTACTTACTCAAGAATATCTAGAACATTACTCATAACTCACAGCTCACTGCCATTCACATGGCCTACAGCAGCACCTGAGTCATGCAGCAATGTGCAATGCTGCTCTTCTGACTCTTAAACAAACTACACCTGCAGTACCTGCACCTACAAAGGCTACAAAATGAGCTGTTGGCAGGGAGAGGTTAAACCCCGGTCTTTCCTCTCTGTGCTCTCAGCCAACACCCACCATCTATTTGTGCTGAGTGTAGACTTACACAGACAGAAGGGGAGAGGGGAAGGGAGGGATACACTGAAGAAAGAATGGAGAAGAAGGGAGGCCAAGGGCTTACAATGAACAACAAACTCAAGGCAGATATTTGAAAAGCAAAAACAGCTCAAATGTCCCTAAAGATGCATCAGACGGGTTTCTTCGCTATGAACTACACAGATAATAGAGACGAATTTGGGTCTAAGGAATCACTAAACCACTCCTTGGCTCTAGTAGCCATTTAGCATCAGATTTCTCCATAAATAGGTTCAGGGGTTGTGTTTTACATTGTATTGTGAACAGAGAAGGAGGCACATCCATTCATATGACACCAGCAGTTTTTAGTTTGACCTGGGCAGGGCAGGGTGTGAGTGACAGAAAGCACGGCCAAAAAAAAAAAAAAAAAAAATCGCTCTGCGATTGTATCCGCTGCTTTTATTTGGCCTTTGAATTTCAAAACAAAAGATAGTTGGAGAGAGATACATGCACGCTGCCAAAGTGGGGAACAGGAGATTCATATTTTGAGTCAGAGGTGAATGAAGGGAAGATAAAGAAATGGCTTCTGTTGAAGAGCAGTGGACAAGCCAAGGAAGATAATAAACAGTTGTTAATCAGAGAGGATAACATTCAGCGTTCGGAGATTCACATGTGGACCTTTTGGACTACAATAACAAATGTAAATAGCTCCAAAATGCAGACAAAACCCAACTCATAACTCTGTTTCCATATAGGTTAATGGGCAGCATAATTACAAGCTCTACCATGTAGTTATTACATGGCTGGGGCAACCTCACATAAGCTTGGGGTTGACTTGACGATTATTGGGGTGGGTGACGTGGGTGGCAAAAGGGAAGGGAGAGGCAAAAGGGTGGGATGCAGCTACCCAGACCTGACCGACCAACCCAACCCAGACGTTAATCCCAGACTTGTGACAGTGAAATGGCGAGGCTTATCAAGTTCAGCAGTCTGTGGATGGAAAAATACCCCTAAGCTCTCTGAAAAGCCAGGGGAGGGGGGGGGGGAGCTGAAACTGCACAGCAGAGCAGATCCGCACATGCACGAGCCACCATCCCTGCCTCCAACCTCACCACTATCACCAGTACAGACACAACAAGGGATGAACACGCTGCCAAACACCAGACCATTACGCAACGCACGTCTGTCAAGGGCTTGTGGCATTAATACAGAAAAACCAACGTCCCACCACAGTGTCACATTCCACATACACACATTATCTCTGAGGCTGCATCTGAAAACTGCTTTCTGACGGTGGCGGTGATGAGTTCACACTTTTGGTATTATCAGAAGCTTATCATTATAATTATGGAGGACCACAGGTGTCATGTAAAGGGTTATAAAGCTTTCTGATTTTGAAATTCCATTATTTATTTAAGAGTCGATTCATCTAGTTTTAAATGATGGATTTATTGATGGTTTTATGTTGTTTGTTATGAACCCCCTTTTAAATTTGACCTATTTATTGATGGATTATTATATTAATTTGTAAATGATTTTAATAATCTCTTTTCATTACCCATTTAAATATCAATTAATGAAAAAAAAACCTAGCAATTTGATATTTTATTTAATTCATTTGTAAAATATTTTATTAATGTTTAATTGTCCAATTAGATATCAGTTAATGGTTAATAGTTAACCTAAATTCTTTCTAACCATTTACATGACACCTGTGGTCCTCCGTATGTCATTTCATATTCAGTTCCATTCATTAAAGATTAATTGCAAAAGATAAAATTTGACAACTATAAACACAATACTTGCCATTAATGATTCATTTTCCAACATGTCAGTATTTCATTGCCCAGAGGGGGACAGAGACAACAACTTGTACAGTAATGATGGGATCTAGTTACTACAGCAGTGGAAATGAAAAAACAGCCATATTGTTCTTTGGAAAATTATTCCTAACTGAAGTTAAATGCAAAATAATGGTCTGTGGAGCAATGTGGGAGTAATATATTGAGAAATGCTCTGTATGTGGGAAGTGGGAACATTCTTGAGAAGATTTCTGGCAGACAAAATATTGAAGAAAATGAGGAATAAGCAGGGCACACACACACATATCAAATTTCCATAAACAAACATTCAGCTTCCTGAGGCTCTGTAAAGTCCTGCAAAGTTTTGGGTGAGTAGGCTGGAGCATGCAGCACCATGTGAGGAGAATGAGAATGATACTTCCTCTTGTGTTTTGCCATGGTGCAATTTAATGTCACATTTCAGCCTGGACAATATCGCAGTTGGGATCTGCTAAAGGCTGCTCTTCACTGGACTCAGGAAGGGAAATCCAGCTGCTTCATTTGTCTTTTAAAGAGATACTGGGATAAAATAGCTTCTGTGTTGTCCTGAGGATATTTACTCTGATTAAAAACATGTTTCGCTGTCTTTTTAACAGGAAAATAAACATAGCAGATCTCCCATTATATTACACTGTCTACTATTAGTTGCTGGTATGGGTGCAAAATACACAAATACGACGAGAGACTGGCAAGAAACCCCTGACAACACCACAAAGAATATCTGTTTTTCTTGCTGACAACATTGAAGTGCAAATCCTAGATAAAAGTCAGATTATGCTGACGCATAATTTTGTTCTTAGTGTCCATAACTTACCGACTAAAACGCACAGCACGTCCATCACCACATACAGCTTCTTCTTCCTCGGCTCCTTCATCTTCTTTCCGTTCATTTACTTTAAAATCAGCAACTTTAAGAGAGAATAACTACTTGTTGGGTGAGGTAAACAAGTCCATCGGCGTTGGCTCGCGTTGGAATAAAAGTACAGGCTATGCAAACAACCTGGTAACCTGCACTACGAGTTCTTCCGGGATCACTTCACTACCTGTGCTGACATTAACAGCATAGGTGTGTGACTTTCTTAAAAAGACAGCGTGTTAAAAACTCGTTTCTGAGCAGATACGTTGCAGCACTGGAGTCTTGCGTCCTTCTGTGCGCATTACTGCTTTGAGTACAAACCCACAACTGAAAAGATCCTCCGATTTCACAGCGCTGGAGGCATCCGGAGAATCCAGTATAAACTCTTTCTCCGCACGCACACACACACACACACACACACACTCACACTCACACCACACTGCACTGGTCCCTCCTCCTAACTTCCTCGTCTGGCTCCTCTCTGGCTATCTGATCATCGCCAGGCTCGAAGTTTTTACGCACAGGCGTGCAAAGAGCACAACCTCTCAGTGGTTTGCTTGATTTTCCTCTCCTTGCCTTGCAAACCAACTTTTTATGTCTTTTAAGTAGAGAGGACTCAAACACGGTAAGGATCCGACCAGGAGGAGGTTCCTGACAGCAGTAAACCAGACACAAACTGCTCTGTCAGGTCAAAAATACCCCTGAGGAATAATGAAAAAGAAGGGAAAAAAAAGTCAAAGCCTGACACAAATGACTGTTATTACACCTGGCCTCATTATCTGAAGTAATCTGGAGTTAAAGCACTAAAATAAGGTTGTGGCTTTAATTGATGACTCAGCTCTGCCCTTTTGAAATCCTCACATAGATGAGAGCCCTACATGATCTCATCCCATCATGCACTTCAGTTTCCCCATGAAAGCCCCACAGGATGAACACTTAAAGTGCTCAGCTTCGTTGAGAACTTAACCTTTGCCAGAGTACACTCTCCTCCCATATATGAGAGAGATGTATATTGAAGCTGACTAAAAAGCAAACAGGTTCTAAATAAGGTCCAAACATATTAGCTAACACCTTCATGTCACTAGGAGGTGGAGCCACACTGCGCACACTTGGTGGGTGATTAAAAGAAATATAGAGGACAAAACGTCCAGCTCAAACAAAAGCAGGGAGACTTTAACAAATCCTGCTGGGACAAAATTAGCATGACTGAACACCAGCGTGAGTCCGGACCACAGTTATTTTGCTCCAGGCAGTCAGGATGTCTCCCCACCTACAGTCAATACCAGGCCACCACTTGCTGGCTGCTTCCAGCCATGTGTGTAGCACATTAGAGGTATAAGCAGGTACCTCTGTTTGCATGACAAACACCACGCTTAGCCCCAAGTCTATTAGTTCAGCACCCTTGAGTTAAGTAGATAATCGTACACGCACAAACCTGGTAGTTGCAGCTGTATTTGACTTCCTGCACGTTTGCAAATAGTTAACATGTGATTCAATCTAGCACTGTGCAGCTGCCAATTAAAACTTGATAGCATGCAAATTAAACAATAACATACAGAAGAATATCTGAGAAAAAGGAGCAGCATGTAGACGTCAGAGTGACAGAACAAGGAATACATTTTAAACAGATTTCTCTGCCCCCTTCTGGTTGTTTCTAACAGTGACAAGCTCATTTCAGCGGGCACTCAGAATCTCTAGAAAAAAGACAGATTGACCTTCCCATCAACTTTTTTCCCCCTGCAATTACAAAATTATACATAGAAACAGGGATGAGATTCCCAGATCCAGTCCCCAATCCACAAGGGAATGCCTCTAAATGTAATATTTGTTATTTTAGCCACCTTGTTTAGCTTTGTGAAGTAAAATAAAACAATCTCTCAGTAGATGGCTTGTGGAGTTAATGTTAAGCACATGCCCTAAGTCAGTTCAGTCTGTTTCAGTGAGCATACACTACTGTCCTGAGTACGCTCACAGACAAGATGATGGTCCTTTCTGGACTAACTCCAAGCTCAATTCACTGTCCAACTCAATTTATTCATCTTGATGGCTCAACATTACAAATGGTAAGTCTAAACTAAATGGTTTGAATATGTTTGTTTTAAAAGGCGACACATTCTTTTCAGCGCTTGATCAAATGTGAAATTCTGTGTGAAAACATAAAAAGGGAATACCGTGTCACAGAAAACTGGGGGTGGGAGAAACGGTATTACCAAATTGCCTGAATTTTTGAAACTTTAGATAAACTTAAAGTTAAAGTTCTTTGCATTTTGGACAACAGTAAAAAAAAAAAAAAAACAACAACAAAAAAACAAAGGTTCACCAAGCATCCCCATGTGCTTTTCTTCAGCTATGCATACTCATACATTTACAATTATCCTTAATCCATCTTCATCATACAGTTCATTAGTTTAGAGGTTGAAGTGTGAGCCACTGCCCCAAAGTAGAAGCTTTTTCATTGTGCGTTCAGAGTTGGAGACCCAGGCGGTCAGACTGCTGAGTGCAGGGTCAGGCACTGGAGGCCAGATATTCTGCTTTATCCATTTTAAGTTTTGTTCAGCGGGCCATTAATAGCATTGTGACAAAAATGTCTCTATGTTCGTCCGTTAATCTTTGGAACAAATGGCCATTGCTAGCTGAGTGCAGGTTTTCTAGAGAAGGGCCTACTAGAGAGTGATAGCTACCAGTCACACTGTTAGCCCTGTGTTGTTTTATAGTCAAATAAAATGCAAATAAAGAACGTTTCTCCTGACGAGAGACTATACAGAATTACGTTCTCAGTCTCACACTCACTCATACTCAGTGGAGACAACTCTGCTAATTTAAGCAGAGAAAACAAAGCATCTATTTTCTGCTTGTGCGTTGCACTTTTATTAAAATAAATTGGAAAAAAATCTACTTTGTCATTTGGTTATTCTGTCTTGTAAGAAATGCATACTATCTATTTTCTGTTAACTGACTGTAGAACAGTAAAAACATATTAACTTTACTTAGCTGCCCTCCCAGAAGTGTCATACATGGCCACTTTGCATTTATTCCCCTCAAATAGCTTACGTAATTAGCAGTGTAGCTCCTAATCAGCCAGTGAAACCTTCCCTGGAGAACAGGAGGCCAGAAGAGATAGAGGGGCAGTTGCAATTACGTCACATGAAGGCTTTTCCTGCTGTAATGCACCACGCATGCACTTCTTATTCTCTCACTCTTAAAAACAGGTACTAAAGTAGCTGAAACTACTATCTAGACATAACTAAAAAACTAAACAAAATCAAGCCGCTCTCATTGTTTCCTGTCTCTTTTCGAGCTGGGAACATCTGCTGGTCTGGTAACATCTAGAGGTACTACTAAACTACATCATTTCATTTTATACTTTATACAAAAATTAAGGAACTTAACACCTAACTGCTACATTAGAGCTCTTTGGTGATCACCAATGCTGCCCAGTTGCTGCAGCTGAGTGTGTACAACTGTATGCACATGTTTGATAAAAACGTCCATAATTCAATGAGAGTTACTCACACACAATATTAGATATTGCTTAAAGAAAAAAACATTGATTGTTTTTTGTGGGTAAAGGCAGCTGGTGGTTGTGATGCCTTATAATGATCTGTAGTTCTAGACATCTTGCAGTAAGACTAATAATCTTTTTTTTTTATAAATTCAAAATATGCCTGAACTTACAGTAGGTTATTTCACTTGTTACC
Source organism: Macquaria ambigua (assembly GCA_008360985.2). Taxonomy (NCBI): domain Eukaryota; kingdom Metazoa; phylum Chordata; class Actinopteri; order Centrarchiformes; family Percichthyidae; genus Macquaria; species Macquaria ambigua. Next base: position 52,159 of record VMKM01002136.1, on the reverse strand, counting down.
TATGCAAATTAACTGTTTGAATGATATTGAATCATTTGCTTTATTCTGCCTTGTTTTGAGACACTTTCTGAAAGTCATAGATTACTTTTTAATCAGCACTGCATTATTTCTGGTATAGAACTGAACTGAAGTCTACATGAAGGAATGATGAGGAGCAAAACCACGCTGAACGCAGGAGGGAGGACGCAAACCAGGCTGGTCCTTTCTGAATACTCGTCTTCTGACAAACACACAGATGCATTTATGAACACACACACACACACACACACACACACACACACACGTATGAGAACCACATTCATCACGTCACTGACAAAGTTTTTATTCAAAGCGATAACAGAGCATGTGAGCTCAACTGTTGGTTCTTACCTACAGTAACCCACAGAGGTGGACTGGCTCGTCCTTCTCCTGCCACCGTGTGAGCTGTCAGATCTGAATGAATCTAAATGTGTTAGATAAAGATTTAGCAGAGACCTAATTGCATATATATTATTTTCCCATGTAACTGAAATTAACTTTTATTACTATACACAACAAATATGCTTTTAATATTTAATTAAAAAATATATATTTTCATATCACTGCTTGTATACAAGGCATTCAATAAATACTTTTGAGCATTCTTGTAAAGCGAATGAGCACAACACTTAGTTTCTGTAGACTGTATGCTCAGAGTATAGTATATGGATCAATTGTCTGTGTGTGTTTAAACCTACTTGTTGCGTTGTTCTCACTCTGACAGTAGAGGCTGTATTGAGTGAGGAAGCCATGCTGCTGTTGTTCTGTTCCTTCAGCTGCAGCCTGGGACCAGCAGAGGGCACCAGAGAACCAGGCAGAGGGGAGTAAGGAGAGAAAGCTAAGGGCAGGGTGGGATAAAGTGATGGAGTTGACAGAAACTGGGTGAGATAAATATGCTGCAACAAATGAACTAACCAGAGACACATACTTCTCTACAGAACTTGATTTAGCATCTGTGTTTTGTTATATTTCTCTTTTGCTTGTAAATGAAAAACTGGACTCAAATTCCTTGTATGTGTACACACACCTGATTCTAAAACCACTTGACTGGTTGTTCATCCAAAAAAATGTAGTAAAGAGATGCATTTAATTTGTTGACAGATAATTGCTAATCTTCACGTTAAAAGCACTTGATAAATACATTCCACTTGACTTGGTATGCAGGACTCCTGCTTTAAATGACACTTGAAAACACACTAAAATAGACAAAAGTCTGATAAGATGTTAAAGCACATAAGCTATATTATGTTACACTGAGGTGGGGTTAAAGTTATATTCATCATGTGTCTGCAGGTTTATTACCTCCTTGTCTGGTCTAAGTTTGAGTTGAAACTGCTTCACCATGCTCACTGCCAGATTCAGGCCTCAGTTCTTCCTTCCAGTGGCATGTCACTTTATCATAGGCGATGAAGACTCAGCGGGGCTGACTGGGGTTTGGGAGTAACTCTGCAGGGGACAGAGGAGAGACAGGAATAACATTTCAGTAATGGTTATAAATATGCCTGACACAGGATATTATGTGTTTTCCAAGGCCATAAATACAAGCGTTGCTTGTGTAATTTGGTTGCCCCAGTTTGCTTGCTGAGGAAAAATAAAATCATAACAAGAGTTTATTTAACATGAGAGTGACATTAAAAAGGCAAACTGCCTCTACCTTTAGCAGCAGCACAACAAAAGCCAATGTAAAAAAGTGCCATTCTGGAGCTGAGGTGAATTTCCTGAAATCCCTGAAAGGATTCAGGTTTCTGTTCTGTTTTAACGGATGCTACAGTCGTGGTTTTGTCTATGGAGTCCCAGTAGTGACATAAGTCAGTCAGAGTCTGAATGCATCATTAAAAACAACATTTAAATAATGAATCGTTGTAGCGTTGTTTTATTATATGCTGTTTTGATGTTTTTTAAAAGTTTGTTATCATTAGAGTAAAAAATAGAAAAAAGTTATTTATCTATTTCCCATTTTCAACACACACTTTTCCAACTTTCCTCGCTGCTTAATGAGATGTGTGTGTGTAAGTACGTGCAGGGTGAGTATTGGTCAAGGATGTGTGTTTCTAACATCAGGCACACAGACCAGAGTAATCAAAGGAGTGCGTCAATGGTATAAGTCTTATGTTAGATTAGTAATGGTGCCTTCAGGTGTTTGCTGTCTCCATTTGAACGGTCCACAGACAAGATGTTCATGACTCTTTGAGTGGAAATCTGAAACGCTTATGCAGGATTTCGACAACATCAATGCAAATTAAAAATTTGTCTCAAATAAATTCATTTTTCAGACCGGTATTTTGCAAGCATTTCGGTTTTACAGCGGGTGAAGCTGGGAGGCTCCTCTAACCACATCTAATGGGACAGACATCTGGATCTCTCTTCCCCACCAGTTTAACCTTTAAATGAATTTACAAAATGTCACAATTTCTACTTGTAAACACAAACATTACAACATGTGATTATTCACAATAGTTTCCCTGCTTATATGACACTGCTAATCTCAGTGCAGGTGCAGCTTTCAAAATAAGTAATACAAAAACAACGCATTTTAATATTTCACCCATGTTCATTTTAATTTTCTTTTTTTACAAAATATAATAATTATAAACAAACATAACAGAAGCAGTACAATATATAAATTGCTAAAAATAAAGAATTAACAAAAGGCAGTGATTCAGCTCCTTTTCCTGCCTTCATGGTCTTGTCCTGAACCCCCCGTCCTCATGTAAACAGTTATGGACAAAACAAACATTGATCTGAAACCAGCTTGGCTTTTAACAGGGATTACAGGAAGTGCTCCCACATTTACAGACAGAAACAAGGAATAAAGAAGAAAATACCACATATGTATGTATGAAGGAATACACAAATCAATGCATGATTTTGTGAAATGACTAAAAATGTATAAAATTATTCCTAATAAGAGGCATCTTAAAGCTCATTCATTTATTCTGGGGTACATCATTTTAAGTAACTAAGTAATCATACATACGATTACAATGAATACATGATTCTCATTCTTTTGCAGACTTCATTAACCAGATTATCTCAACCTTGAATTGGCAGATTCTTGATATATTAAACTATATATCTGTACTGACTCATTTGAAGCTCCCTCTGTGCTTTAGAAAAGACATGAAATGCTGTATGATCATAAAAAGCGTCTTGAGAATGTAAAAGTTTGTTATTCTCAAAATTCAGATGGCAGTTTGACAACTTGATGGGGCCAAGAGAATTTGGGTACACTGGTCAGAAAAAGTTGAGAGTGGAGTCATGCGGTTCTTAACTCGAGATCTGCACTATAAAATGTATTGTAAGAAATGTTAATTCAAATACATATGTGACATTTTTCAGTATATTTGAGTATGTCTGGCAGGGGAAACATTTCAGAGAAAAAAGAGAGATTTGTTTAATCCGCAGTTTGGATCTGTCGCACTGTGACGCTAAAAATATCAGTATTGCACAAATGTTCACTGACTGGATGTTACTCAGATGTAAGAAGCAAGAAGTGCCAGAACTGTTCAATTCCATGTTAGGATGATCTTTAGACCCCAACATCTGTCATTACATATGTTTTTACTCTTATACCAAAAAGGTTGTCTTAATCCAAGAAACGTCTAATAACACAATCACTTTTCTATCTGATCTGTGTGTATGACACCTGTCCAGAGTGATAGTGACTGATTAACTCACTGATTAACGGTCTTGGAGATCATCAACGTTACAGAACCTGAGAAACTGTGTTTGCATTCAGTGACTTACCTATGTTCACATGTACATTTTACATTTACACATTTTATTTTACGCCTTTTTTGCAGACTTTTAATGGTACTAAATATTCAACATGATAAAAACGGTGATCAGAAATGATGTCAAAGCACTGCGCCTTTATAAATCTCTACGCAAATCTTGAAAATGAAGAACAAGGATGAAAACTTCCCCAAAAGCCAAACAAAAAAAATAAAACCTGCAAAAAACATAGTGCTCCTTTTTCTCCGACCATGTTCATGTCTCAACCTTAAAAAATGTTATTTAGTTTCAGCTCTTCACATTTAAACAAAATTCTTCTGCCAAATGTTTCCAGACAGGTGGAGTGGAGGAGGCTGGAAATGCAAAAAAAAAACAAAACAGACAAGTGGAACTGAAATGGAGAGCCAATTACAGACTTAAAAGAGGATGTTTAAATAAAGTGTTCCATATTGTTTCAAGAGACAGATTTGACTCTGTGGTCAGACTTCCAGAAACCATGTCACTGTGGTACTCTCCAGAGACCGAGCTCAAATGGCTGCAGCGGCAAACGTGTTGAGCAATGTGCAGCACACGTAAAGAAACACATGATTGGCTTTTGTTGGAAGAAATCTGACCTGCAGTGAAACTTTTCCATCCTGATAAATAAAAAAAAACAAGAGAAACAGTGGTTAACATTGTCAATAATTAATCTGTTTATCCACATGCTTCTGGTTTGTTTGCGTGGTCACTGCCTGCACTGTGCTTTCACAAGTATGTATTAATTATAGCAAATCAATAGCATTGCCCTGGTGCAGGTTGTGGTGATAAACTGTTAATAAACAGATGATCAAAAACAAAATTGCCCCTCAGGGATAATAAAGATAAGAACTGAACTAATCAACACCTGAAAGTGGTGATTAACACTCGTCATTCTACAATGGGCAGAGTTCAAGTGTTAAAAAGAGGGTTCACACAGATGAGTAACCCAATGCAGGTAATAGGTCCATCCTTTTTCACAAAGTTAGGTAAATGCACTTTTTGTCCTGGTTTCTTCAAGCCCGGTGTAAATACCAAAAACGATCAAAGATCTCAACACAGGGCAAACCGTGAAGAGTACCACTCAGTTATGATTTTCTCATGTCTCTTCACTGTGTGAGAGAGCGGGGATGCTGGACGGGAGAGGGGTGCAGCAGGCTGCCAAATGCCTGGAAGTGAGATGGGAGAACAGCAGATGAGGGAGGTGAGGCAGACGGAGACAGGCTAAATTCCACCTGCAGCCCATGGGGGGAGCCAATCCCGCCGCCTGCTGTACCACAGTCAGGGCCCTCAGAAGCAAAAGGTCCACCACACATGTGTAGCTGGTAGAAGCAGGAGCCTGGGAGGTGATGGTCGTCATGGCAGGACGTAGGGCTCCTGCCGGCCCACTGGGAGCTCTGGGGGGAAGGCTGGGACTGGAGCTGAACTGGAGCTGAGGGGTATCTTGGGCAACTGCCTGAGCCAGGATCCCGCAGGTCGTCCATGGGCGGGAGAGAGAAGGGACAGCCAAATAGCTGCTGGGGACATCCGTCACCACACAAGTCTGACAGCTCCATCACCAGCTCACCATCTGGACAGATGTAGAGGATGTCTGTAACTGCAGTCATGTAATCTATTACTACTTTATTTGTTAAAATTATGTTTGTTTTATGTAAGCTAATTAGCTTCATCCAAAAACTTGTGTACACACAGTATATACAGCTGCTTCGAAAATGATTTACCATTTTATGATACTGACATGAAAGCACTAAAATTTCTATTCAACAGAAATGTTGCACTATCTTGGTAAATACAAGGGATTTTAATTTTAAAGTAGAGTTATGGTTAAATGTTTGCTACACCTTTTGAATTTAATTTCTATTTTGATACAACAGAGGTAAACTTTGAGTAGATGTGATGGTAAATATCAAATGCACTTAACTGAATTTTAAACACATCCAAAAGTCAAGAGGGCAACGGCTGAATGCACTCTGAAATGACTCAATATATCTAACATTATCTGTAAGATAATTCGTGGCATTTACTGAATAACCAGAGGAGACTTTATGGCCTTATACAATAGCCTTGTACCATTTGGCTCTAATTAGAGTTTGATTATCTACCACAGGCAAGTTAATGAGATTTGTTGCCAATCACCACATCATTCATATTCTCTCTTCTTGCCTTCTTTACCTGCAGGCCCAGCCTGCTTTCTGTGGCCTGTCTGGACCGAGTTCATGGCTTTAAGAGAAAGCGGGGAGTTCGTCTGCGCTGGGGACGGCCCTCCTCCTCTGGATCACCATGTCAACAGGAGTGCATGCATACACAGACAGATACAGACATGCATATGTGCACGCACAAACAAACAAACACAGCAACACGAGACACACAAGAAGCAAGAAAATAGTGGGGGAAACAAAAGGAGGTGAGACATAAAAATGATTCACAAGATAATGAATATGTGATGTCAAAGTAAAAGGCAAACCATGTAATCAAAATAAGACATTCAATAGAAAAAAAATGAGATCCTTAGAAACATGATGGATAGCAGAAAATTATGTGACTTGGAAAATGTGTCTGACATGGTATGTAAATGGTTTATATGCAGAAAGATGGGTGAAGATACAAAGCTCTTTCTGATTTCAGAGTTACTGGAAACCAAACTAAATTCACTGGGATTGTTTTACTATATGCTTCATTATATCTATGAGCAGCTTCCACTTCAAATGAAACTCTGATTAAATGAGTGGGACTTTTCAAAGCTTTTACTGTACATGTGCTTCTTTTTCAGGCGGTTTTATCTTGATATAAACATGAGATAATGGGAAGAATATTTCAGGGCATTATGGCTATAACCCTTGCTTCACTATTAGTTAAACATTATGTTGGTCATCTATAAGAGAACACATTCACTTTATTGTGTCAATAGTTTACATAATCTGAGCCACCAAATCTGGTGCTTGTAAGACAATACCTCTATTTTTACCTTGTTTGTCCAGGTCCAGGCTCGACTGTGGAGGTAACGGGGACTCCAGCTGCCCAGTTCCCATGGAGCTGTGAGACAACAAGCCTGAAGAATTGTTGCTTCCCTCCAGCTCCCCAACCTCCCCGTCCGGGTCTCCATCCTCCCTGCAACACACAACACAACCACTGTTAGCACAGTATAGTGAGTAGCTGGAGTGGGTGGCAGAACTTCAAGTTATCAAGACACAATATCAGACTAAACACACAAAGAGCAGAAGAATGACACACCCTTAGGTGAAGTTATTGTTGTTAGGCTCAGGATACCAAGAAACAAACATTACTAGTCCTCCCTCTGCACCTCATTTCTCCACATCATTTTGCATGTTGTTTCCCCACAGAGCTGTATTTTATTGAGCTAAATCCAACTCTGAGATTTTTGCTGCTCTCCCAATACCATGGAGGGGAATGGGAACTGTTTTTGGTGCTCAAAGAATTGAAAAATGACTAAACAGAAGGGGAATATTTTTTCCAGAAACAGTGACCCTGTTAGTCTGGATAATCTACAGAACACAGTGTTAACAGTATTCATAGTGGCTGTTTCTTTGGTCAACAGTAGATCCACACGTTATTTTGTAATTTGGGTAAACCAACCCTCTGAGGTCACTAGCAGAGGTGCACCTACCATACAGAGGTGCACCTACCAGTTAAGAGGCATTACTTCAACAGTATAGTTCACAAAACATGTGCTTACAGTAATGCAGTAATGCTTCAGCTTAATGTAATGCACTGGAAAAACAATAAAACAAACCAGATGAGGAGGACATTTTCAGTAATGATGCCCAACAGATACTCTTAGAATAGCTATGACCAAGCTACAACTAATGGGAATTAATAAATAAACAGATTAAAAAAGGTCTGATGTTGAAGTTAAAGAGGTTCTCAAAATAGGACGGTTATAGATTTAATGGGAAGTTCAGGTGAGAACATACAGGAAATCCTCACTGCAGGGGGGCAACAGACTACAAGTATATTCTGAGACATAAAGTAGAAAATATGAAAAAGTCTTTCATAAGTTTTAGATGACTCACTGTTCCTCTGAACTACTATGGGCTCTTCTATGAAATCAATAAGTGCCTGATGTACATTATACAATGATAAGTTGGAAATACTTGCAGGGTTTTTAACATGGGGCGTGCCATGACATGGGGTTGCACATTGCAAGACGCAGCCTGTTTGCAGATTTACATGCCTGCTCACAAATCATGTATGTTTTGGCTCAGGTGTGATCTCTCTTTCTATATATATATATATATATATATATATATATATATATATATATATATATATATATATATATATATATATATATATATATATATATATATATATACTAAAAGATATTAAAAAGATATTTATTCTACACATTTAGCTTGACTATGAATCTTCTTACTAGTGTTCCAGCAATACTCACATGCTCCCTGACTGCAGGTTGTACTTCCTGCGGCTGAGCCTGGTGGCCTGCTGGGTAAAGTACTCGTGACGGTCAGACTTCTTCCACATGTAGTAATACTCCACACACTCCCCAACCGAGCGTGTTCGTACCTGAACAAAAACATGTCCCATCAAATATTCAAATGAGTACAGCAAGCAGATCATCAGTCAGTTTTGGACAACAAACTTCAGGAAAAAATCCACTGAAAAACGTCAACATCTTGCTTCCTGAGCACTCACCTTATTGGCCTGAATGAGGTGGAAGTTTTTCCCGTAAACTCGATAGCCGTGCTCAAAGTTCCTGCACTCCTCTTCACTCCAGGCGCACAGCTCTTCTAAAGAAAGGGAAAAGGGAAACATTTTAATTTATAGTTAATACATAATTTTCATTTTAAAATTGTTTTTTAAAATGAATGCATTACAATCACAGCTTTGTACTGTAGATTATCACAAAGAAAAGTCTTGATCCAAGCGGCATCTCAAATATTTGGGCTTCAACCTGTCTGCAGCTAATATTTTGAGACACACAATGGGCCACGGTCTCTTTTCAGTACCAACCATCCCAGAGGAAAGCTCCCCCCTCCCCTGGATTATAAGTAAGTGTAATAGCAGGTTGGAAAAGGTACTGCAGGACAACAGGAAGGGTCTTACCACTGAACACTTTCACATTGAAGCGTAAACGTCTCACTGCCTCTTCTGCATTGAAGTTGCATTTCACTAGTTCATACAGTGCCTGAGGATCAAGAGACGAGGAGGAGGATGAGCCAGAAGGGTTAGACTGTTACAAAGAGAAACAATGGCTGCAAAACCTGACCTCTATATTTACACTCGGTGGAATACAGAAGAACTCCTGTTCATTCAGTGACCGAACCATGGTCCACTATCAGTTGCATTTAGTTGAAGTAGGTTAATCATTGAGGGGAGATGTGGTTAAAGACCGATTCTCAAGCCTTGATACAATTGGGACACAATTTGTGATAAAAGCGATACAACTGAATATTATCAAGGCATGTGTTGTAGCAGACCTCTATCCATTCATAACCACCAGTTTCTTTCAACACATTTAAACAGCACGTCTTCTTCACTGCTCAACACATAACACTAAGCAGAATCTTTGACTGTGTCCTACTGGGTAATGTAACTACAGTGCGCAGAACAGCTGGAATACACTTAACGTAGTTTCTGGGATGCAATATAAAGTTACCGTACCTGTTCGTTGTCGTGGACAGTGTCCCCTTGTGTTCGTGTGCACGCTGCCCCCTCCTGGCCACGTGGTCTCTGTGCATACAGCAAGAACTCCTCCACTTCCTGCGGCGGCAGAACACCTGGCCTCCACAGCAACTGGTCCTCACTGCTGTAGGCTAGAGGAACAAAGAAAGGTAGAGAGAAACGGTGCAAGGGGCAGAGAGAAAGAAGATGAGGAGTTGGGAAGTGGAGGAGGAAGAGACAGAAAAAGTGTTTGTCTGTTTTACCTCCAATGGGAGTCGTGAAAGTCCGATTTCTTTTCAAATTCTATAAAGAGGGGCTTTAATCACCTGAATGACTTGGTGCTTGGAAGATTCATACAACATGGGCAACAGTTGCTTACCTCTCTCCTGGTAGGTATATGGACCGAGTGGAGGGATTTTGGCCTGGTACATAGAGCCAACCATGATCTCCTGTGAAGGAAACCAAAGACACAGTCTGTCACAGCTCTGAAATGTTTCATATATGCTAATAAAGGCTGAAATTTAGTTTGACGTCTGGGCTGTGTGGCCGGGTTCCTCGGGCAGACTTGTCCACTTGAAAATTCAAGGACCAGGTCTCAGGTCCAAGATACTAAGCTACTTTGGTTTTGGAACTGGTCAGATTTTGTCCCCGTTGGTATTTTCTCAGGCTGGCATAAATTAAAATATTTGTAAGTGCTGCCTTTTTTTGACAGGCAATCAAAACCAGTAAATTCATGGTTTGCATGTGGCTTTGATGGTTCTGTTGAAAGCTGTCTCAGAGTCCTGGGGGTTAGTTTGGGTTCACTTGGTCCAGCAAAGTGGTCGCAGGAATTTCATATCGTATAGTCCTGCAGTACATGATTTATGTCCAATGCCAAAGGTCAGTATCAATGCAGGGAGAGGTGTGATGTAGGAAGGATGTGTGCAGCTTCTGAAGCCGTCAAAACCTCCACTGCTCATTGGATCAAACGTAAGACAGACCCTTTACCAAAGAAAAGAAAGGAGCCTGGTGCGATTTTCTCTCCCATAAAGAAATGCAACCTGCAACATACTGTACAATATGCTTAATGTCTCTTACTTAAACTGGGTCAGAGTCAACTTGTGTCTGTTTCAAAAAGGTCCAATGATCATAAGATGTGTGTTATTGCCCTCAGTGGCCTACCTTGTGCTCTTCATTGGAGGGAATAGAGGCATCGTCGGAGTCCTCATCTGATGAGCTGACTAATGTGTCTTTGTCCCCACCTGAGTGACAAAACATCAAAGAGGAAGATCAGGCGATCATTTCAAAGACTGTACACGTACTACATGTCAAAGGGTTTCTGTCAAAACTCTTGATGCTGTCATGAAGTCATGTCTTTCTGATGACAAATCACAAGAACTTTTTTCAGAAAAACATTTCTTTGAAACTTTCAATTTGTTCAGTTTTTCTTTTGTTTATAATTAACCATTATTCAACAAGTAAATCCTACTGAGATAACTAGAATTAGCGCCACATGGTTGTAGGCCTCCACCAACCAGTCAAGTTGCAGTTTACATCCATGTCTGTCCAGGCTCATAATATATATGTAGTGAATTGAATAAAACGATATAAAGTGTATTTTTTGGCTAAATGGAAGTTATCACTATATTGATGATACACATGCATAATTCCAGTGAATATACATTGTTGAACTGATTAATGAAGGATTATCATAGATGTATTGGCTTAACAGCTACACATGTACTTGATTACTATGTAAAGATGGATTCTTATAGAGTATAGCTACACAAAATGTGGTGCTTTTGTTTTCTCCTGGCATTTTGAGATGCAAAGCCTCTCCATGAGCTGTAGGTTGTACCGCTACAAGGTGAAACTCACTCACTCACAGGATCACGATTAGCTAGGCCCGCTCCAACACGCTATTTGCAGTCATGCGATTCAGAACGAGGCAGGAAGTGAAAGGCAGAATGGACGAGATGGAGGAAAGCCCGTATTGTGCTAGTTATTGTTTACTCCTTGTGTCGTCCCAGTGAACATGTGTGTGAAATCTGGAATCGCCCAATTCATTCTTAAATTAATACCTATTTTGAGGTCACGATGACCTTTGACCTTTGAGTCAAAAGTGTCACCTATTCAGTGTCCGATCAACTGTGAAATATGCTCACAATCTCCCCTTCTGTTCCTGAGTTATGGTGTTGAAAAATGGCCAAAAGGGTGTTTTTCCAGAACATTATCCTGGTTACAGGATAACAGTGAAGTTGACCTTTGAGTCAAAAGTGTCACCAATTCATTGACTAACCAAGTATGAAATCTGGTCATCAGTTCATGAGTTATGGCCAAAAACGTGTTTTGTGAGGTCACAGAGACCTTGACCTTTGACCACCAAATTCTAATCAGTTCATCCTTGTGACCAAGTGGACCAAGAAAATCCCTCAATGCGTTCCTGAGATATTGTGTTCGTGAGAATGGGATGGACGGACGACCCGAAAACATAAAGCCTCTGGCCACCATTATCGCCAACGCGGAAGCATAAAAATGTGTTTCTCAGGTGAAACCCACCCAAGACAGCAGAAGTAGGCAGCACTGAAAGTTATAGAGAGACAAGATGTACATAATAAAAATAAGAATGCAATATATTTAACTCAGTATAAAATACAATTCAGGATAAAGCAGCCAACAGAAAAGAGAAAATAATCAGAGATGAACAAGCTCTTCCTGTCTTTTACCTGTGTGTTCAGTCAATCTCTCCTGGATACATAAAGGATATAAACACAGCATACCTGCCATATATTCAGTTTTCATGATATTTTGTGGACTCAGCATCAATACTGTCACTCGGTTCAAATAGAATCACTACCAGGGAAAAGCTGTTTGAATAAATTTAAACTCATATGGAACAAACATACGCAGTACATGCCGTCACACAGGAAGCTCCTATAACAAATTACACAGACATAAACAAATCAAAGTTTTCATGTAATTCCCTGACATTATAAACTCTGGCATGTCATGTTATTGAAACGTACCGCCTAGCTTTAAGTAACAAGCTGCAGCCTCAGCAAAGCACCGATTTAAAATTGAACTATGAGAAGATATTCCACCAAAAGCAAAGGCTGCGTGTCCTTTCTTTCAGTACAACTATACACGGTTTCATCAGAAAAAGGCCCTGAGTGTGCAAGTGGGTCTAAGGCTGTTCCATCTGGATTGAATTTATGAAGCTAACCCTCCTTTTTCTAACTTTTCTTTAGCGGGGAGATCATTTTAAATGTCATATAGTCATGTGTAAATGTACAACATCTTTGTGTGCGTTACCTTGGAGGCGGCGGAGCAGATCTGAGGTGTTTGAGGTGACTGACGGGGTGAGATCATCAGCTGACGATTCTTCTTCCTCCTCCCCAGGAAAAAGATCCTCAGTTATCTGATCCTGTACAATACACATAAAGAACAGTAGAACAGAACAATATAGCAAAGCACAGCAAAGAACACAATAAAACACACTTATAATATTTTATAAATTAATGCTTCTCCACGTTCTTGTATATCTCACCTTGTCCAGTGTCATGTCTGGCAGGCTGGCAGCCATGTGACAGGTCTCCTTCTCTGGATCTGACACTGTGTAGCCGTACAGAGCCAGCAGCTCCTCCAAAGGAAGCTCACTGGCCTACAAACAAAGAGTTACAGAGGGAGACAGCGACAGGTGGAGGGAGATGAGTGGGTTACTATCACATTTCTTGAAAATAACCTCCTCTAGACATCTGTCAGTTCAATGATCTCAAGCACACTCTTGGCATTTTTTTCCTCCTTTGCCCAAATATCTCCATACTGTAGCTCAAGAATTCAACAAAAGGGACAAATGCCATCTGGGTATCTCTGCAGAGTAAAACCCAGAACAGGTCGGTCAGATTTGAGGAGTTGAAGCAAATGTGATAATCAACAGCTGTGTACTTTATATCATTTTCTGAGTTTTTTTTCCTTTTTTCAGAGGAAGTTTCAACCGTCTTGAATGTGAGACTTAGCCAAGTTTTCCAAGACAAATAGGACGCTATATTTCTTCACACAGGTAGGTGTATAAAGCAAATCTATTATCTGTATCTGCTGCTGCTGATTAGACAATGTCTTGTTTGCACATTACTCCACCTAAATGCTGTAGGACAGAAGGGAGAGACAGTAACGCTGTGAGCAGTGTGGAGCTCTTTGTGCAGCTCGTGTCAACAGGTCTTACTATGGGCTCTGGGCTTTCTAACCATCAGGTGGTTGTGGAAAATACACTGTAAGTGGGGTTTTTCCGTCTGCAATTTCCATTAAAAAGTTGCATGAAAACAGTGCCATGTATGTCTGTTTAGAGGGCTTTATCTGTTTGTATCCAAATATGTTTCTGCTTCAGTTACATTACATTACATTCAGGTGATTAATGATGTTTGTCCTCTGACTGACTTATTAAAACTGTGTTGTTCACATAATAATTTTTCAAATAATGTATCTTGTAAACCTAACTTTATATAAATGTACAAGCAACTTAAATAACACTATGGTCAATTATTAAGTTTAGTAATTTAAGTCAAATCAGAAATTTCCAAGAGTAAGAATAAGAATACTAGTAAGGTCTGCAGCTATTAAGTTCCCATAATCAAAAAAAACATATTTTGTTGAGGACACTGTGGCTTTCATACAGCAGCTTTAACGTATAGACATGGCTGAACTTGACCGTACAGTGTGGGACTGCGCTGCCATCTTCATGGGGCGAAAGTTCTCCTCTAACTCCTCTAAGGCCGGTTAAGACTCCTGCTTCTCCTGCTGAGGGCCTTCATCACTCTCCACTAGGCCACGACCTCCACACTCGTCTTCAGGGGCTTTTCACACGCCTGCAGACACACACAAACACGCAGTAGTATTTGTACAAACATTCAAAAGTCACGTAAAGCAGCGTGGGGATGCATTACAACATGGCAGCACATTCCTCTGTGCATCCGTGGCGCATTGTGCACACATGTACACACGAACAACACCAGGGATCAAATAGTGGCTGATCCTGGCTCATCCCATTACAGATCAGCTGACTCCTGACATTTAAACCGCCCTTTTTAACTTATGAGACATGCTGCTGGGACAAAAATATCATTCAAAGGGTCATACTCTGCAATTGTGTAAGTAGCACTCAATTGTAACTTTAATATAATCTTACTTTATATACTTTTTTTAAAATAATCAGTCAGCTCAGTCATGTCTTTGATAAATACATGAAAGTTGAGGCCACGTGAGAGCTTACTACAGAAGTGACAAAACTTTGGGTAGTAGGCTACAGGACAGGCTATAGGTGGGTGTAAACAATCCCACCCCAGTTCACACAGAGTGCCAACACTCATTGAATTGGATTACACCTCTAAGGACACCATTCCCGGCCAAATAAGTTGTAAAAGTCCAGTGAAAACCTAAATATTCATGTGGCGTGCCTCTCCCTACCCATCGGGCGCTGTCTGTCTGACCAGGGGCGCTTTCCTGTGACTTGGTGCTGAATGTCTCTTCCTCTCTCCGGCTCACAAGAAGGAAATAACTAGTTCACAATATTTCCGAAAGAGACGGTGGGAGTTTACCGCCGCCGAGTCATGACATCTCTCCCAACTTTTTCACTCAATCCACTTCGTCCTGAAATAGTTCAGCACCACCGTGTTAAACCCCGCCGGGCTCCCTATTGTTTCTACGGCTTTACTATCAAGGCAGAGGGAATGGCTCTTTAAAGCCAAGAACGCGGAGAGAGGCGATACGCTGGAGAGGTTCTCCATTTCTTCCCTCGCTTCCCGGTTAAAATGCCCCCGTAGCCCTCTTTCACCCGGCGTTCACCGGCCGGCGAAACCGTCGACAGCCATGTGTACCGTACGGAGTGACACACGTCTTATATTCGGTGCAGTTTCTCTATCATTTGGGTCATTACATTCCTCGCTTTCGCTCACTTACCTCCGCCATTCCGTTTCTGCGCAAGCTGCTATTGCCCGGATGTTGTCGGTCTGCTTTTCTGTACAGCTCCGTTTATTGCCGCAACGATTCAGCAACAGCGACTGTGCTACAGTTAGGTGCAGAGTTATATTGATTATTTCCAAGTAATTTCTGTCTCACTTGACAGCTGGCATTTTAGAATTTCCCCATAGTTTTTGTTCCCGCCCACTTTCGGTATCAATTCTAAAATTATGCTCTTAGTGGAATATATTTTTTTTAAAACATATTTCTAGAGAACGTAAAACTAAAACTCCTGTTTAATAGGCTATATCATATATTTCTTGTGGACATTTCTTATTTTATTGGCTATAAATATTGTCCTCTGACTCCCATGTTGCCCCTCTGCTGGTTTAAACAACAGGTTGGCACTGAATACAAATTTGAAGTTTCATTTAACTTCCATCTCTCCACCAGCAACATGCTCATGGTCGCATATGGTGACTCGTGCTGAATCTGTGAATGAGGGAGGGGGACAGGACATGGTCAAAGCAGATAAAGATATAAGGGTCTGTCCTCAGCCAATGACTGCTCACAGCTCTCAAGAGATAGGAGAGGCAGAGTTAATGTATATGTTGTTGACCACACGTGACATAATTCAACCACAACAAACACAACAGATCATATGATGATGATTCAGTTCATCTGTCCCATGGACAGTATGTAGGTAGGCTACAACTTCATTTCCTTCAAGTGATCAATAAAGAACGAAAACAAAGAATCAAAATGTGAAAAAAGCACAAATGATACAAAATTGAAATAGGTAGGTCTTTCTTTTTAACAGATTGCTTATTAAATACCTAAAGTCTTTCAGTGGTATAAATTATAACATTTGTTAGGGTGACCCACTGTAATTTTGTTTTACTGTATAATAAACTGCAAATATCATGGATCTTCATTTCATGTCATGACGACTTGCCAAAGATAATTGTTAAATGTATAAAGTTTGCTGATTTAACAAAAGGAAAGATGTAGAGAATAGGGACCGATAGTTTTGGTCCCTACAGGCCTGAGCACTCCCCTCTCCCAGAAGTGAAAAGTGTTGAAATATTCATGTACTTCTACTTCAACTTGATGTTATTGAATTTAAAGTGTCTGGACATTTAAGGAAAGTAATAGTGGCTCGCTAAAGTTGTTCTAATGCATAAACTAAATGTGCACTTAACAAAATGACTTCACACCATTTTCAAAACACCCACCCATTTCTCATTAAAAGGGTTGTTTGCTTATTGCTGTGTCTATGTATATTCTTGAGTTTAATGTATTCAAGTGTTTATCATTTTGAATTAATAATGCACAAGGGAAAGCACACGCGTTTAAAACGATTCAGAAATGGGCTCAGTCCAACATGTACTCCAGTAAAACAAAACAGACCAGTTCATGCTTTCCAGCTGCCCAGCTGTCAACATCACCTCAGTCATTATGTGTCAGAAGGTATAGCAGAGAAAATAACTGGGTTTGTGTTCAACAAAAGGCTAAACCACACAGAGAAAACAAAGCACATTTGTTTCTAGGAAGAGTGTAACTGCATGCTGTGGTTTTTGTAATTGTGTCAGGTTTGGTCTACTTTTAGTAGCCTATATAGACATTTTGTATAGACGAATGTCATGAGATTTGAGATTTGTACCACCTAAAACAGTTTTTTGGGTGTGTATCCTTGAGCGTGTCTCTGTATGGGGCAGTAATAGGTACATTTAGAGGTGAGCTGGTCTGAATTGCTTTCATTCTTCGGTGCAATGGGTGTTTAAAGAATTGTAGCTTAGTAAGTGTTGCCATTTAGAGTATTGCGCAATAAGGATTCGAACACTACAGGATAAACAGGATATACTGTACAGAACAATAGACGTAAACCTACTGGAAATCAATTCAGAGCCACACAATTGTCAGAGTGTAGCCGACAGGACAACAAAAAAGTTGCTGACCTGTATAGTGTTGACATGGTGAGACAAACGTGGACTTTTTAAATAGATTTTAAATAGATTCATCCACAGCACATGCACATGCACCACATATCGGCTTCTTTAATGATCTAATATTTTGTGTTTCATTATGGCTGCTGTCAGAGGTTTGGGTGTGAATCTGGCTGGATCGGGGCAGTAAACGAGGTGTTGATGAACAGGCGCCTCCTCCCTCACTGAGAGACCTCTCCTCTCTTTAATTACCCCCAGTGAAAGGGTTTTTAGGAGGGTTGTACAAGCAAGGACACTTTGTTGTGTCTCCTGTTTCTTAAGGGTCTTTAACCCTGTGTGTGTGTTTTGTGTGAATAAGAAAAGCTGTTCACAAAAAGAGCAATTGAATGTTTTTGTAAGGCTTTGTTGGTGGTGTGTGTGTGCTATGTGAGTTTTTCAAGAGGAGAAAGAAGGCAAATGTGTAACACTTTAGATTACAGCCCATAAATGTAGTGTAATTTTGTTTTACATATGGGACACCAATAAAAGGCTTACCAGCATACCCGCCATTACAAAAATATACTATACAATGGAAGAAGCTTGGAAAGAAGGGTTGACAATTTTCCATTTACAAGAGTGGTAAAAATAAATCACAAAAAAATGACATCCTGACAAAAAAATGGGGTAGCAATACTGACATTTTGAGAAACGTTTACAGTAGCTATGGTATAATTTATTTAAAAATTGCAACATACTTAAGAAGTGGAGGTAAAAAAAATAGTTTGACAAAACAATCCCAACTCAAGGTCCACTTATCATCTTTTTCAAGAGCCTTCAACCATTTCACAACACAGACAAGAAGTCCTAAAAGTGCTATGGATTAAATAATAACAGCTGAGCTTCTATGTGAACAGATCCATCTCTATGAAAATCAAGCAAACTCCATCCACTGATGAATACTGCCTGCTGTGATTGAGAGCTCCAGAAAAAGTGAAAAAGTGAACCTTGAGTTTAGATTGTTTTGTCAAAGTACGATTTTCAAGAATGAACTTTAATGCTTAGTAAAAAAGTAAGTACAGTGATGAAGTGAAGTACCCTGAGTAAATATTAGGTTGTCATTAAATAAGTAAGGGGTACATTCATGTTGCTACTGGGAAACAGTCAAAATTAAAACATGTCGCACAACTCTTTGGTGTCAATGTTTGGTTGTTGTGTGACGTGTGTGTTCACAAAGTTAAGAATTGTTACTGAGCAACGAAACAAGACGTTTGGAATAAAAGGGGAGGTGGTATTGAGGAATCAATAAAATAGTTCTGCTGTATGGTTTTAAAATGAGGAACTTACTCAAGACACCAGGGTACTGAGGAAGATTCGGAAGGAAGCTTATGCAAATTTAATTGCTCCAACAAACACGTACAAGATATATGCCTGAGCATTTGTGTGCATACTGCTGTGGAGTGGAGGGGTTTCGTGATTGTGTATTTGTCCTATAAATGTGGTGCTTTGCTTATGTCATGTAAAGTATGCCAGTCTTTTTCCAGAACAAATCTTGATTTTATGTGACGGTTATTGCAATGGGAGAGTGGATCATGAACAAGTGCAGTGAAGACTTCAGTGTGGACATGTTCTGGACGTGGCGATAATAGAGAAGAATTTGCAGTGCATCATGGGGAACTGGGCACTGACCCATAGCACTACCTGTGTCCCCACTGATGAAAGGATGATGTGAAGCAGAGATTACGCTTAGTTTTGCTTTATGTCTGTTTCTCTCTTGAGACGCCTAATCCCATCCTTTCTCCTTCCCTCACATTCTGTCTCTCTTGTCGTGGCATATTTACTGTGAAGTGTACTGTATGTTCTGCGGTCTGTTATGCTGTTGTAAAGTGAGAATATGTGAGAACCCATAAATGTCACATTCCATCATGGTTGTCTTCATTATTCAGTCTCTGGTTTATGACTTAGACCCAGTGATAGTTACACACCAGTGCCTCGTGGACTTCTGCTTAAGAGAGAGCAGAAAGTCAGAAAATTGCAGATTAGGATGGCTAGATGAGTGTGTGTGTGAATGGCAACCACTCTACTTGTATGCAAATAAGTAACAGTTTAAAATGTGCTTATGTTATTGCCAGTAACAATGAAGAGTTTTTCAGTGTGAATCAGTGGGAGCAAGAGTTGACCTTTTCTGGCTGGATCAATCCATGACTGATCTCCTGAGTCCTGCAAATATGTGTCTGTGAGTCACCATGGCAACCACTGAGCTGTCACAAGACTCTGCCACAAAGTGAGACATCATCTATACAGTATGTCACAAAAAAGTGTGATCCCACACAGGGCATCCTACATGCCACGATGTGACACAACATATCACTGTTCATGACTAAAGCACGTTAAGTCTTTTCAACCATAAGAAATATTTAATGGACATGTTATTTAATGCATGTCAAATATACAGTAGTTTTGTGCTGTTATGAGAGTGGCACAAGTATACCTCTCTGTTATAACCAGGCCAAGGACAGAATGGAGAGAAATATGTTATGTAATTAAACACTATTAAGTAATTAAATGTTGCTTTAATTACTGTACTGCAACACTGATAAAAAATGGCAATATGGTCTTGACAAACTTTGAGAAAAGAAGGCAAAATACAATACAATACAATACAATGCAATAGAACGTCATTTGGGTCGGTTTCAATTTGCGCAATCAAAACTGAGCTATTTTTTGTTCAATTGAAAATGAAATAACATCTAATGTAGCCTCTTATTTGACCAACTCATTTGAAAAGAATGGAAGAAAGGAGTTATTTCCTCATTCTCAAGTTACTTCCGGGTGTATGCATCTTCAGTGCTTGGCTGGTCAACACTAAAACACAGAGCACATGGTCATCAGCAGACTTGGACTAACCACTGCAGCTCACACAGGATGACAAAATGACACTCCAAACCACACGAGAACGAACACACATTTTGAAACTTCTTCATGATGAGAATGACGTGTTTGTTTCATTCTATGGACACAGTTTTTTTATTGTGTTTTAAAATTAAATATTCTTGCACAAATACTTTTGATGAAGTAAGGCAACCAAAATACACTCTGCAGTAAAGTGCTATTGGCCCATTTAGAGAGCGGGGAAATTTAGTAAGTGCATGTGTCCGTTGAATGTCCGTCTACCATTTTAACACATTCAGTAGCTCTGCTACCTTTACAGTTTCTGGATCAGTGGCTGTAACAAAAACAAACCTCCACATCCAAAATGTAATTTCTTGTGAAAGTACATTAGTGTGAACTGCACACATTCTCTAAAATGCTGTTGCAAAAACACAGTGAAGCTACAGGAAGAAAAATCCTTCAGCTTTTGCATCGTTTGGTTATTATTTCCTGTGTTATTGTAGAAAACAGTAAAGTGATTTCAGTCTTGGTTATATATATATCTTTCTCTTTTATCCAACTAGTTGTGGTTTAGGTTAATTGCTAATTTGTCATCTTAATATATTTTCAAAATAAATATGATTTACATGAAAGGATGAACATAAATATGACTTCCAATACTTCAAAGGTCTTAAAAGAGGTCTTTAGAAAGGAAAAAATGTGGAACATTGAGGTGTTTATTACAGACACTGTAAATCAAACGTGATGTAAAAATGTTTGTGTACATTTGTAAATTAAACTTCTTTGTTGTCAGGAGTGCAATTTCACAGAATCACTTCTTTTGTTTTTACTAAAACAGTCACTGCAATACATCCACATCCATTACACTGTACATACGGAATATACATTACAAAAGTCCATTATGAAGTATTCTCTTGCAGTGAAGTTTCTCTTTTTTGAGCACACTATTATTTTTCTGTCTTCTACAATATCTGCACCTCTGTTTTGTGCCCAATTGAAGTATTTTCTACCATTCCACAAGGGGGCAATGCTGTCTTGTGCATGGGTTGATAGAATGAAAAACGTCAACATGGCAACAAACGATATTCCTGCATCTATTTCAACAACTTTGCCAAGTCGTGTCAAAATGTATGGTTTATCCTGAGAGCATTTCCGGTGTTAGTTCAATATTTGGTGTATGTGTTTGTGCCTATCTGGCTCAGATGGGATAAGAGATTACTAGCAGTGCAGTGGAGTCATAATTGGGCTAATTTTCAGTCTGCTGGCTGCTCTGTTTGCTCTCAGGTTTCTGCATGCATACTAATATGACTCACCACATGTCTCTGTCTACAATTTGCATTTTCTGCATTGAAAGAAATGTTTTTGAGCAATGATGAGTAAACAAACACTGAAGCCAACAGCACTACTGTGGCTAACACAGAGTACCTGTGAGTGTTTCACTGCATATTTTCACAGACATTGCAATCAGTATGCTTTCTTGTTCATTTACTGACCATTTAGACTGATCCGTCTCTTTCTCCCACTCCCTCTCTAAACAGGATGTTTGTGTCTCAGCGGGGCTGCCAGCAGCAGACGAGTACAAAGCTGATGATCAGATAGTGTGGCTGTGGTGTGCCCAGCTCTCCCAGCGCTGTGACAGATTAACTGGGATTTAGGGCTTCCATTCGGATTCCCCACTAAACCAACACACCGCAAGAGACAGCAAAACACAGGAGGTCATGCGGCCGACAGCAGCCGCTGTTGCCTTGACACTGAAGACCCCCTCCATGTTTTATTTATTATATGTATTATACATACACTGGATAATATTGTTTTTGTGAGACAAGCAGTGGAGTGATGAATATGACAATGTGAAGGAAATGGCCAGAGAGGTCTCTGAGTGTCCCCCTTCTTATCTAAAGGAGACAATAACTGATATGTTTGTGTGCTGATGCACTGACAAGGATTGTGACATTAAGAGGAACCAAGTGCTGTGCTTTATGGTGCCTCATAATTCAGGCTATAATGATGGTTGTATTCAAAGGTGATATCATGAGACTCAGGAGACTTTTGTTTCCGTGTATTGTACTGCTATGCGTGTGAACTCACCACAGTTAATATCAGATGCCTGGCTGGGCAGTGGAGCAAAGGATCTGAATCATGAGTTGTTTCATGCCAAAACAATGTCCCACAAGTGTGAGTTATCTAAGCACAATTTGGTGCTGTACAGTCACAGAAAGAGAGGTTTCACTTAGAAGTAAAGGTGGGACAAAATTTGCATATGTTAGTTTTTCCTCAGCCAGAGAATTCATCTTTGATAAATCATAGTGACAACCACAGACAGCATTGTCACTATAAATAAATTATGGGAAAAGTCTAGAGTAAAAGCAACAGCAGGAAAAGTGCTATAGTTAAAGTCAACAGTGTGTTCTGTTTTGTTCTTTTGTTTTATTAATAGTCTGCTTGTTTTTTACCATAGAAGAAGAAACAGTTTTCATGGAAACAGTGGAGGGCATTTCCTGTGAGACGCAAAGAGCTCAAATAAAAACACAAGAGTGGAAAGATGTGTGTGGCTCTGCCCTGTCCTGTTTCAGTCTCTCACCACCCCCCAGCCCCCGAATCACTCTCTGTCATTTGTGATTCTCTGGCAAAACCACTCCTTTCTATACATTGACCATTTTTGGCCCTAATTCACTTCATGAGTAGCTCAAGAGCAAAGTCAGGTTGCTTTTTCCGTTTTTGGAAAGGTGTCACTTTTCAAGTTGCTGATGTGAAAACATGCCAAATGTCGGATAAAAGGATAAACAGAATTCAATTTTGACCCAGAGGAAGGATCAAACACAAACCCTAAAAGTGTTCACCTCCACTCTGACTGACACAACCGATTCTCTGTTGGTAGGATTTCCTCTCAGGTTGTTTTTTTCAAATATGCACAAGAACCTGAGTGTGAATTGGACCAGTAAGTGGTGTCATTAAGTCACTGACTCCCAGACACATAGACCTTTCACACCCAGGACTCACTGCTGTGTGTACACACATGTGCCATAGATACAGCACACAACCAGTCTACTGTTTGAATCAACAGTTGATCTGCGATCATAACCAGCCCCCTTATACCTCCACACAATCACATGGGCTGAGAGTAGGCTGTTTGAAATATTACATCACTACTCAACAGTCACTGGTTTTGAATGATCTGAATCATATAAATCATATGATCTTACCACTTAAAAGCAGGAACTTGCTGTTCATGTTGTTCATATACTTTGTAACTGCTTGATTTCCTAATGATTCTTCTTTCATCTCAGTGCATTTTAACAATTTCAGTAAATAATTGTGATAATTACGGTGCCAGGCTTCAATAAAAGATATTCATTTAGACAAAATCAATTTCGACCTCCGTAGGCTGTGTCTTCCTCACTTGTGATTCTCAACGATACTAGTTTGTTAATTTTCCACAAAGCCTGCTTCTCTTCCAGTCTTTCATAGCGTGTCAGGCTATATTTGAACAAAAATCTTCCAAGGCAGCAAGAATGCCAAGTGAACAAGTGCCTTCGTGATGACGGTCTCGTAGAGCTGGCAGTCTAACGAGAGGTCACGTCTTTATCTTTTGGTCTGCATCCATGGAAAACAATCCACCAGGGTGAGATCTGCAGAAAAAACATTAAATCCAGCAAGCCCTAAACTCATTCGATATGTTTTCGTTCACTCCATCTTGATAAAACTTTTTCCTAAAGAGTACATTAGCCTGGTGATGTAGAACGAAACAGTAACTGGGGCATGTCGCGGCGTAGCAGGGTGAAGTTGAAATATTTGTGCTGGAGTCAAACACATACCTAAATGCACAAGATTAGATCTCATTGCCAGTTCTTGTGTTTCAAAATAGTTTAAAGATAATATCTAGAACTTGGAGTATGTTTAAGAAATGTGTGTGTTTCAGAATAGTTTTTAGGCAGTGGTAGTTGCTTGTAAAGGTGATGGATGTGTTGGAGACATATGTTCACTTTCCTGTGTTAGTGGTTTGATTGTTTTGGTTTAGACTCCAGGGAATACAGCCCAGAGGTCCAAGGCAAGGGCAAGGTTGTAGCAGTTGTGTGCATGAGTCTGTGCATATGTTGGATTTACTTTAGCTCTGTCGGAAAGATGGAGATTTTGGGTTTGTGGTGGTCCAACCCAATGGCCAAACTGTTGGAAAGGATGATCTCAGAAAGCAGACAATTCTTTAGTGTTTATACAGAGGGCACATAAACCTTAGACAGACCTGGATCTGACACATCATTGTTGGCTCCTCTGTTTGCTGCCCTCTTCGTTTATTTTCACACCACATTCCCTCCATGTAACCTCCGTTCACCTCTTTCACCCCTCTCTCCTCTCCCTTGTTCACTTCACACTCCATCAATAAACAACCCATTACCATCACAGTCCCCTTTTCTTGTCCACCGTTGAAGCATGCTGCCGATGGACCCCCACCGGCTGCTCTGCAGCTCTGCTCTGCTGTCTGAAGGACAGATGTGGCATGACTGGTTGTGGCATGGGTGGGTGGTGGCGGAGACTGCTGTGATCTCAGCGATGTGCTGGACCGTCATGTGTTAAGACTTATAAACACAGGTGGACCGCAGCACTGCAGGCCAGGGACTCCAGTGTGTGTGTGTGTGTGACTCCACAGATAAACTGCAACAACATATGCCCCGCAGATGCCCAGAACCTCGCCAAAATACTGTGTACAGTTGGTTGAAAAGAGGATTAATTACTGCTGTGTGCTGCTGTGCAGATGATAATTCCACATGAGGAACACTTGTTGTCCATAGACCTCTTAAAGTCATTGCACCGTGTGAGATCATGAGGTCACCCATCAGATACAGAGAGTGTATTTTAGTGGGATTAAAAAAGTACTGAGATCCTTCCCTTAAGGAGTAGCACAATATAAAAAAATGTTACAAGTAAAAGTTCTGCATTGACGTTTTATTTAAGTAAATGTGCAGCAGTCCTCATAACAGAATGATTCCTGTCAGAGTTTTATGTTATTATGTAAATTATCAATGATTGATTTAAGTACTGCATTTCCACGTAAGCAGCATTTTAATGTTGTATCTGGTTAAGGTGAAGTTAATTTTAACAACCATATTTTATAAGATGATAATTTTTGTAACTGCAACTATAAACAAATGCACTGAATTACAAAGTGCAATATTGCCTTTTTAAATCTGGTGAAGTATAAAGTATAAGTCTTTAATAGAAATGTTCAAGTAAAGTGTCTCAAAAGTGAATTAGTACTTGAGTAAATGTATTTAGTTATTGACCAACACTGCTATTATCTAGGCTACAACCTGTTCTCAAGTACATGGAATTACAATTCCAGGAAAAGCCGACAGCTATGGTGGATGTTAAAACATCCAGACCAGAGGTGTGATATAGACCTTGACCAGAAAACCTACAATATATATTATACTAAAAAATAAGAGAAATTATACGGTTGGATTTACTTCATGCATGTTAAAGATACTTAATTAATTCACCACAACCACGTCAACCTTTTTTCACTCATTCATATCCATTTTATTGGGTTTACTTGGTGGAGTTGACCTGTTTTGGGCCCTCAGTCAGCTGTCACACTGGCCCTGTCTAATGAGATGTGAAGTGTGTGTTTTTAGCCTTTATTTTGTCCAGCCAGGGAGCTTTAGGATGGCCGTGCCCGATGGCCGGCCTGTCTTATTGTTGTTGCTGGTTGAGCGGTCACCATGGTAGCCTTTACTACCTCTGCAGATCTCTATCGAGCCTTTCTTTATGTGGAGCATCGCCGCGTCACACAGGCCACAGAGCCCACTGTCAGTGACAGGCTGTTAGCCCAGCTGTGACTGATAGCCATTCACACAGTAATTCATTCACAAACACACACCATTCATTTCACACAGCCACTATGGCAGGGTAACACGCTGGGAAAATACCTCTGGACTTCGAATGCACAGATGAATGTGCCCACATCCTCTAACCCTCTCTCCGGTCAGCACAGAGCATTAAAAAGTTTCACTGTGTTTATCTGAAAACATAATAAAAACTGATGACACTTTCCTACAATGTTATTCATGCATGTCATCTCTTGGTATGAACACTTGATGATGCGCTGATGCACTGTAGGAATAAAGCTCCCTATTATATTTTGCTTAGCCAGGGAAATGTTTGATGAATGAAAGTAAAGAGTCATATAACAAAAGAACATAACTGCAGGATGTATTTAGCTGTCTATCTAGTTAGTTTGCATTTTTTGATAGTGTAAGCACCCTGAGAGAAAGAGACAGTTGTACTGATATTGAAGGAATAGTTTGACATTTTGGGAAATACTTTTATTTGCTCTTTTTGCTGAGAGTTACACGAGAAGATCGACACCACTCTCATGTTTGTACGGTAAATATGAAGCTACAGCCAGCAGCCGGTTAGCTTAGCTTAGCACAAACACTGGAAACGAGGAGAAACAGCTAGCCTGGCTCTGTACAGAAGTAACAAAATCCACCTATCAGCACCTCTAAAGCTCACTAATTAATTACTCAATAAAACAAATTACTCACTAAATCATTAAAGCTTGTTTGTAATCCAAATAAAAAACACATTTTAGAAACAACATGTTGTGGTTGTGGCCGAGAGCAGTAACTTAACAGACAGGAGAGTGATCTGTACTGATGGCATTTGGAGACGGAGTCTGGTCTGTTTCTGTCAGTGGGTTATTCTTTCTCAGGCTCCTGCTGCATTTCTTTGGAAAGCTGAGGGTGTGGGGTTGGGGCAGGGGGTGGTAGATGGTGTATGATTGGAGGTCAGTGGACCATGCGTGGAGCTCCACACACTGGCCTGCGTGACGATTAGTCCTCATCTCAAGGGAAATGTACCTTTGACCCTTTCTTATAGAAGAGCAGATAGACAAAGCACAGCCAGCCAAGATATACAAACATCCCAAAATAGGATGCATAACTCCTGCATGTGTTCTGCTCTGCGTGGTGGTCAACACCTTGATGTTTGTGTTTAGTGAACAGAGAGTCGTGGGGCTGGTGTGAAGGAGAGACGATAACACAAACACACAAGTGAATGGGCACAGACATCCATCATGCCCATTGTCAACTGGGCGCAAACTCATTTGTCTTGCATTCTCACACACACACACACACACACACACACACACACACACACACACACACACACGCAGGAATCTTACACAAGCCTTCCCAGACATCAGAGAAGCAGTTCTGAGAAAATTGCGCATGATTGTTTACATGACTGAGGTCAAAGTTATTTTTAAGATATTTTGGCAAAGCAAGGGCTTGAAGTCTATTTTATGTTTAAGGCCCCCTACTGTAAAGAAAATACACCATAAAGATCTTGACTTAGGAAGTTCCAGAGTGATTGTGTGAGAACAGACATGGTGACATTTTAAAGATGACGGAGCCGTGATGAGGAGTTCAGATATGATCCGGAGCTTTTTCACTGTGTTTTACTGCAAGTCTTAAAAGTCCTAAATTGTGGTATTTGAAATTCACCAGGCCACGCAGCTTCGCACCATAAATATTGTAACGTGAGTGATCCGACCCTCCTGTCTCTGATTTCTAATCATTTCCTAATGACATTGTCAAAAGGTTGTGTGTGTTGAAGCTGAGAAACCAGAGTGTATTCATTCAGGACTGCTAAACCTTGGTTGAAAGATAAGGAATAAAGATGTCAACTTCTTCCTCTTCCTTACTGATAATTCCTCTCTTTGATTCCCTCCTGACAACTGCTATGAAATCTCTTCTCTTTGCCTTCCATCTACCGTTGCTTATCTTTTAACAGGTATCTCTGTAAAAGAGGGAGATTGAGAGAAAGAAGAATAACATAACTTGCCATGAAAATTCATTGTACATCCGTCTGTCCTCCATCCATCCATTCATCCATCCATCTGTACATCCTTTGATGTTGCTATTTTGAGCTGGATGCAGATAAAAAGGTTATCTAAAAGAACCAGCAAGGCTGTTTCTCAGACAAGCAGTCACCCTGTGCCCTTAAAGACCTCAGACCTCCACTGATAATCCACCAGCAGCACCATCGCTCCAGATACACTATCAGCCCTCAGAGCTCTACTCACGACCTCCAACAGAGACGTACCAGTCAAGAAAATATGTGATGGTCCTCGAGATACAGATAATGTTGCAATTCCTGGCTTGTTTCTTTTGTTGTAATTTCCTGCTGAGATTATAATTCGATAATAGTAAAACTTTATTTGTATACATAAAAGACAGATGCAAGAAATATGAACATTAAGAACATAGCTAAAAAGGATTTTTTTTTAGAAAAGAGACAAACAATAGAGGGATTTAAAAACAGTAAATAAATGACAATTAATACTGGGTGTTAAAGTAAAAAGTATAGTAAAAGTATAGGTAACACAAGTTTGAAAAGATGAGTTTTAGGTTTTCTTTCTAAAGTTGTAAGCGAGGTGCACTTTCTCAAATATACTGTTCCAGAGTCTGGGGGCATTTGAACTAAATGCAGCATCACCATCAGCTTTAGTCCCGAACCAAGAAACAGTTAATGTGAGAGTCAGCAGAGCACAGTGATCTGTTAGGAACATAAACTGTGAGGACGTCACTGTTGTAGTTTGAAAAGTGATTTGAAAACCTTAGATTAAATGATGTAGTTCACAGGAAGCCAGCGGAGTTTTGGTGGGGACCACCACCGGCATCAAGACTTAGACAATGATGGGGTGCCCCAGTCGTTATTCAATTATCAGGTTCATAAACTAGTCTCTCATCTCTCTTTGAGTTGTTAAAAACACTGTTTGGCTGTTCACAACTTACCAAGAGGTGCGAACTTCCACAACATGTACATACTACATATTTACTGTATATCTCTGTCAGTGTCATTTTAAAATAGTATGCTGTAGGAGCTTGTAGCGCTGAGCAAACATTCTTGTATAATTCTTAGAAAATGTTTCAGTGGGTGTGGGTAAACTGCAGGAGTGGAGGGCAGTGGGGTGACAGCCCAAGAGGCCTTCCTTTTCCACCGCTCCGGCTCCTCCTTCGTTCCCACTACACTTCACATTCCCAAACATCTAACTCACCATCTGAGCCTACGTCAGTGTGCCCTGGCTCACAAGGCTGCAGTGCTACACACACACACACACACACATGCAGCGGCCATTCACACAAAGATGCAGAAACACGTCCACAACGATATCACTGTTACACAAACTTTTACGGGACTTGGCAACAAGGCCGTTTTTTCATGATCTGGCGACCTGTAGCTACATTTCCTCTTTCCACCACAGCACCAAACATCCAGGAAGTCTGCATCATCAAGCTTGCAACAACACAGAGCCAAGGCCTTTGGGGTGTTTTCATATGGTTATAAATGGGATGTCAGAGTGTCTGTACATCTCTTGCTGCTCAGGGTAAAGTCAACAGCTCTGGGGGTCATTCATTAATCTGCAATGCCTGGGCTGACATGTGCAAGAGGGCCAGACTGCCTGTAACCCCTCACAATCAGTGATACCAAAGGGACTGAGAGAGAGAGAGAGAGAGAGAGAGAGAGAGAGAGAGAGAGAGAGAGAGAGAGAGAGAGACCAAGGGACTCTGTCAGCTCTGCTGCCCCTTAGTCTCCTGCTCTTTCTTGTCTCTTTTCATCTCCCCTTCTTTTTATCAACATTTGTTACGCTGTCGGTCTCTGTTAGCCAGCACTGCCATCCATCACAGTCTCAATTCTTGGCCTGTTCTATGCTATTTTAGCCTATTAGATCCAGCATAAACAACGGACGCAAAAACAAAAAACAGAAGAGATGGACAGTTTAAAAAACAAAGCAGACATCAGCAAAGAGAAAAGAAGAAAAGAAAAACATAGAAGCCCACGTCATAATCACAGTTGATTCTGTGCTTTTTTAGGGACACTTTCCAACCACGCTATCAGATATGGATGGTAACCTTGGCATCACCTTTTCAGTGAACTACACTGGGCTGAATCAATACAAACATCCAATAGTTTTATACAAAGGTCCTGCTCTCTTCTCTAAAATTTGACTGCATGCGTGGAAATTTTTGTCTTTTATGTCCTCGAACAATAACCACCTAGGTACAAATCCGTCAAAACAGATAATGTTGAAACTGAAAGTTCATTTTTTGACCTTGGAAAAAATAGTTGTGAAAACAGTCTCCGCATGGTGTGACTCCAGTAGTAGATTTCGATCATCACAAGATCTTTCTCAGCAACTGGAGTTTATCACTTGTCATTGAATTGTAGATGTTAAATGTTCCATTTTTTCTGGGCATTTTAAAGGACTTCATGTCAATGTTTGCTTAAAGGTTGAGACTGAAAGTTCATTCTTGACCATGAAAACAGTAGTTTCTCACCACAAGACAACGTCCATGACAACTGGGCAAGTCCATCTGCTGAGATACTTTATGTGATACAATCAAAAGCTCCAGAACAGCCAGTAAATGGACAGTGTGGTTTAATTTTCAAGTTGTAGATTTGTGCAGTCTGATCTAAAACATTTTAAGTAACAAGCTGAACAGCTTTGTCTTCCTTTGTTCTTTATTAAGCCATGTTGACTATTACATTGTATTATGTTGTATGCAGTGGTGGAAGAAGTATTCAGATCCTTTACTTAAAGTACAAGTAGAAATACCAAAAATACTTCATTACAAATCCTGTATTCAAACTCTTATTTGCTGTAAGTAAAGGTAGTGAAGGTATTATTATGAAAATGTACTTAAAATATCAAAAGTATCAATGTATGGTGTTTTTCAATGTTGGAGCTGGTTGACAGGAAGCTAATTTTGAAATTGATCATATGCTTTGTATGTAAAATCTGCAAAGTAACTGGTATCTAAAGCTGCCAAATAAATGTAGTGGAGTAGTAGTAGCATATAATGGAAGTACTCAAGTAAAGTACAAGTGCGTCAAATTTGTACTTTTGTAATAGTACAAAAAATACTGATAGCAAATGAGAGAATGCAGGGACAAAAGACCCTGCCAGCTGAATTCAAGCCTCATTTCTCTCCTGCTCCCCCGCCCTTTTTCCTATTTTCTGAAACTTTCTCTCAGCCTGTCTGTAGCTGCTCTTGCTCTGCTCCTGGTCAGATTTCTTGTGAACTCTCTCCGATCATCTGTCTCTCTCTCTCTTTCTCGCTCTCCCAGGCTGAACGCGAAACCATGATACCTAAAGTCAGTGACCTTCATGTGGGAAAACTGTAATAAAAATGCATAGCGTAAACACTCAATGAGAGGTAACAGCCCCTGCCCCTCCGTTTCCACCCATTGCACCATCCAGTGGTTGGAATAATGGTTTTTGGGAATTTGATGGGAATGTGAGTTCTGGTTTTTAAACACAATGCAGAGCCAGCTCAGAGGGGGGGCAGGGGGCTGTTGGTGCGGGTGGTGGATTAGCAGAGTGGAAGAGGACATAACACACTACTCGCCATGCCCCACACCATCCACGTCCAGCTGTGGTTCCTCCCTTGTGTTCTCACCTGTCAGTTGGTTCCTCAAGTCACACAACACAGGAAGTGGCAGTAGGAAAAGCCTGAATGGTATCCGCCAGGGATCCGGCATGGAATTCCAGAGTGACTTTTACCTCTGCTTTTGTTCATACATTGGCAGCTAAATTAAGGGTTTCTATGTTTTTTGTCCACCACTTTCTGCTAATCTAGATCGTTCTGCAATGACTGAACATCAGACTTGTGGTGTCTCTGACTGCCACTGACTATATGACCTGATTTACTCTTTGTAACTGGACATGCAACCCCCGTGGGTTGCAGATGAAATCATACAGTATCCCACTGATATTAGCTTCCCAGACTATTGTCTTCTTCTTCTCTGTTTTATTTTTTCAGAATAACACTAAGAAAGTGCATAAAAGGAGGAGGAAAGTGTGACTCTTCCCTTCCCATCAATTCCAGTTAGCTCCAATGGGAGAGGTCTGACCTATCTCACACTCTGAAGGAGCAAAGGGACCCAGTCATCTTTTATTTGAACATGAGTCATCCAATCACAGATATAAAACTGGTTGCAACCTCTTGGCCTGCCAGTGGAGGAGGTGAATTCCACAGAAAGGCAAATAAACACTGTCGGTTTCTTTCATGAAACTGTGGCCAACTTTGAGATACGATGACAGAATCTGGATTTGGCTTTCTGTGCTCAAACAAAATTAATTAGGGGGGACACGGTTGTTTGAGAATCCTTCATTATTTCCAACCCTGAAAATATATACCAGTTATTAAAAATTTTAACATGAAAATATAAAGTTGATACAGACAACCAGTGCAACCAAAGCAGAACAGTAGAGGCTTAGCGAATGACACAACTTCAGTGAGGCCTTGGGGCAAAAAACTGTAACATGTGTTGGGACAAGTAAGTGCAGCAATTTCATGACACAAACAAATTAATTGTTCTTCTTTGAAACAGTCAGCTGATCTCTGTTCATGGAGAACAAAAACAAAACTCTTCAAACTACACTTAAAAAAATGAACCTGCTTGTTTATAGCGTTATAAACATAAGTGACACATCTATACACTATTTTAGCGTCTGGCATAACGACACGCGTGGCTTTGACCTCTCTCCTGACTCAAAATTAATGGTAAAAACTAAATGGAGAGGTACTGGAAGATCACGCCCCACCAGCTGCTGGGAGGGGTGAGAGCCGGACGCTCGGAGCTGGAGAGAGTCAGACTGTGGAGAGGACGATGAAAAGTCCAGGACACAACACACAGTGGATGTTTGGAGGAAAACACTTCAGTGATTTTAAACTTTTACGCGGGCGAGGACAAGATATGGACTTTTGACTTCACGTCGAAGATAATTCATTTTTGGCAATCGCATATTTTGTACCAGCCCATCGTCACGCAGGAGAGAAAAATACCTTCCAGGATCTCCAAATCTCGCCACACCACCGGGATGTTTAGATGAGAACAGTAACTCCAAAAGGTACGATAAGTTAGTTACTGCAGCTGTGGTGAAGAATAACAGACCTGTGCTTTGCCAGCTGAGCACTGCAGGTCTATGTACTCTCAGTTTCCAAATGATTACTCCATTTGACTGTGAGCAACTTTTCCAAAACAGGAAAGTTGTTTAGACCTCCATGACTAGGCATCTTGTTTCAACTAAAATAGCATTTAATCGTTACCAACATTTTTTTATTTTGAGAAAGGAGAATAGCCTATAAATTAGGCCTAATCTGGGATACACATAGTTGAGTTTAATTATGAGATAAACCTGTTCATCCAACCTCAGGATTACATGTAGGCTACTCTAAAGCATACTCTCAGGATTCATTTGGAACCTTTCACATCGACGTTTATTTACGAGTCACAGTACTTTTACTAGAAATTAATTTAGTCAGAAATGATAGTATTTATGGCATAGGATTTATAAACAGCAGTAACTGCCACAGCTGTTTGTTCAAGACGACAGCATTGACGGGAGCAATAAAGATAACGTGTAATGTCCTATACTCTACAGGTTCTTCTTTATTTTTTATTTGATCAATTTCTTTAGAAGTCTGTGTTTTATATTTTCTTATATAGAATTTATATATTCTAAGTGCTGCTGCTATCTTGGCCAGGACACTTTTGTGACTTTAAAGTGTTGAATATAATCAGAAGTAAATGTTATCTCTTAACTGCATTTGATTGGCAGGTCCTTGAAGAGGCTCTAAGATGCCAGTTGTGACCCTGCCAGGTTGAGCAGCCTTGCCTCCCTCTGCTGTGTCCAGTGCTGTGGCGCCCTCTGCTGTGTGACCGAGGAAGGCCAGGAAGGGCAGGCAGCATGGGGAACATGCTGGAGGAAGGGATGAATACCGTCATCGTCAGCCACTACAACCACTCGGGGAAGTGGGACCGGCCTCGCAGCAGCGGGGCCTGTAAGATGGCTGTGCTGCTCTTCATCTGCGTGCTGATTGTTCTGGAGAATGTTACGGTCCTGCTCGCTCTCTGGAGGAACAAGCGCTTCCACAGCCGCATGTACTTCCTCATTGGAAACCTGGCGCTGTCAGACCTGCTGGCCGGTGTGGCCTACATAGTTAACATCTTTACCTCAGGACGCAACACCTTCTTCTTGACACCAGTGCAGTGGCTTGCCAGAGAAGGGAGCATGTTTGTTGCCCTCAGTGCATCCACATTCAGCCTTCTGGCCATTGGGATTGAGAGGCACATGACTATGGTGCGTTTGCGTCCGTGTGAGACAGCAGGTCGGGGGAGACTTCTAGGACTGCTGGCAGCCTGCTGGCTTGTGTCAGTGCTGCTCAGTGCCCTGCCCAGCCTGGGCTGGAACTGCCTGAACAATCTGGCTTCCTGCTCCACAGTGCTGCCGCTCTATGCTAAGAGTTATGTGGCCTTCTGCATCAGTGTGTTCAGCGCCCTGTTGGTGGCCATCATCATCCTCTACATCAGGATCTACCGCCTGGTGACCTCTAGCGGCCGCAGGGTGAGCAGCCGGCCTTCAGAGCGCTCACTGGCCCTGCTGCGGACAGTGGTTATTGTTCTTGGAGTGTTTGTCATGTGCTGGACCCCCCTCTTCCTCCTGCTGCTGCTGGATGTGGGTTGTAGCCCAGATAAGTGCCCTGTGCTCTACCAGGTGGACTGGTTCATCGCCCTGGCTGTGCTCAACTCTGCCCTCAACCCTCTGATATACACTCTGTCCAGCAGGGAGATGAGGGCAGCTTTCTTCCGGCTGCTGTGCTGCTGTCACACCAGCATGGAGTCCACTGGGACTCCTGTGGTGGGCAACCCCCACCTGGGCACAGTCATCCCCACAGCGGAAAACAGCAAGACCAGTTTTGGTGGAGGAGGGGGCAGTGGGGCTGGCAAGTCCACGCTGAGTAGAGGGAAGGTTCCCACACCTATGAACTCTGACAACAAGCATGGAAATCCCTCAGCCACTGCTGTGCCCCATCCCTCTGGACCTGCAGACCTGCTCTCAGCTGTGCTCGTGAAGGCGGGGGCACTGCCCACCCTCAGCAAGTTCTGAGCAGAAGCACCTTAATGAGACCTCATAGTCACACAGAAGTAGACATAGAACTGACATAGTACTGCTATCAGCCACTTTTTGTTTATGCACTATGGGCAGTGTAGCACAGATAGGATGAAGGAATGACATTCAGTTAGAACCAAATAAATGCAGATTAGAGTACAAAATTATTTAAAGCCACTATTTACAACAACCTGACAATATTATTAACAACACCAGAGTAACTGATATGTTGTGTTTGTCAATGACAAACAATGATTCATGTTGACTTTTCAAAACTATGAAATACATTAGGACAGTTTCATGGACATGGACTAAACCAAACCCCAAATGAAATCTCTTGGTTTAATTCATGTCTGTGATGTTAGTCTTGGTAATTCTTCCAGCAACAACAGAGTATAATTTACTAATTAACTTTATTAGTGTTGTGTCTGTCAATGTGTTTATTTGTTTTATTTTATTTTGTCATCATAAGCGGAAAAGATCTAATTGCATGTGCTCTATGCAAGTACTCTTAAAACACCTGCATTTCCCATCACAACTTGACTTGGTATGTATTTTCTGTGAAAACATTTGCCATCTTAATACTATTGGTATGATTTGTTTTTGGTATAGTTTGTGTGCATAAAAAACCATCATGGTACTACGACTTTATTATTGATTTTGCTATGATTTGAGATGCACTGTGAGAGAAAACTAGACCAAAAGTTTATTTGTCGGACTAGCGGCCTCATGAGGCTGTGATGAAAACAAAACTGTTGGATGATTGAAAAATGGAGATATAACATTGCTATATTCTTACCACCACTAGTGGGCAAGAACGAAAAGATTGTCCTGACGGTGGTGCTACAGGAAGAGCGATGTTTTTATGTAAATCAGTAGGGTTCAACTTCTCTACAGTGGCCATTTTTGGACATTTCAGTCTCCGCTCTACATTACCACAACTGACTCACCTTTCAGTGGTCTCAGCTTCAGCATCGGCTGCACTGTGAGCTGAATTAGCACGGCTAATAACTACACTCATGGACATTTTTGCTTCTCATCAGCACATCTAGAAACCACTCACACGTCAACTAACCACTAGTGAATAGGAGTGTTGGATGTGAATTATTTAATGGTGGTAGACTGTAAATTACATTTCTGCCTAGGGTGGTGTAGTGCCTGATACCATTATATAGCCAATAAAATAAAATCCTATTCCCTTTTATGAGATTTTCACACGTGTCATGTTTTTATATTAAATCAATGACTTGTCTGCTTTCAACCCCCCTTCCTCTCATTCGTGATTGGCCTCTGTGTTGATCCTCTGCATAAATTGTCAAGTACATACACAGGAAACCCAGTGATAGTGATTTTGTCTGTGTTTTGTGCACCATATGAATGGTAGATGTTTGCTCATATCAGTCTGTTGTAGTCAAGGTTCACATGAAAGCTTCAGCCATACATGTATTAATGTGCGAATGCTCTGATTTGTCAGTTTATCATTTGCTATTCAGACAGGAGAAGAGAAATGTCATGTGATTTAACCTGCTGCACTCATTTAATATCCTAATGGGACGCTGATTGATGCTCTCTTATTCCCATTCATGGCTAGACCTGGGTCAGCCAATGATGAATAATGCAGAGAAACTCTTGATATCTATTTTAACTAGGGGTTTCCAGCTCAGTGAGGTCAGGTAGCTATTATACATGAAAGGTATACTGCGGGAATCTCACTTCGAAGAGCTTGCCGTCATTGTATAAATTCTCTGGAAGTTAGAGTGACAAAGCCCAGTTATCCAGTATGTGTATACATGCCGATTTTCACATCACATACATTTACAGGATGTGTTAAACAAAAATAGTTACTGGCGTGGCATTGTGAAAAGGGTTTAGTTGTCAGTGCTATGAAGATGAGAATTTATCAGATTCTTGAAGTGGATGTGGATTTAAGTTTGGTTTTTAGATGCTGATAACTAAAGACATTAAATCCATGTTTTTTTTTTTGCAGCAGCAGCAGTGAAGGTTACTTTGACTTGAACCGATAGATGGGCTGATTGCAACAGAGTTTGTTGTTCATACCACATTGCACAGCAAAGACCAGATAGGAGCTGACAGACTGGCATTTCATACTCACCTCAGCTAAAGGATGTGTCTCTGCTCCGCACCTCCAGATGTGATGGAAAAAGACAGCGAGGATGCAATACCAGCCGAGCATTTCCAGCTTAAAGGTCACTGACTGCTTCCTGTCAGAAATGTTTGAACACTCTCTTTCCTGAATTAGACGGGGATGATCCTTACGCCATCTGGAACATTAGAAAATGCCAAAATGTTGAGCTGTATTGCGTCATTTGTAGTCAGTGAATCCATCCTCATTAGATTTAGTTTGATTAAAATGTCTTTCTAGTCAGAAAATCAGTTTGCAAAGAAAGAAAGATTTTAAAAATGCACACAAATGAATGAAATACAGTACATTAAAACTTTTCATTGCCAGTAATTTAGCTATTCAGGTGATCCACTGATATTTAAAACATACAAGAGTGGACTAAAACCGTCATCAGGAGAAGTAAGAGGTGTCTGGAAACAGCTAATCAATACCTGAAGTGATTGCTCAGTGGCATCAATAAAACAACTAAGCTTTTACCTTGGAAATCCAAAATCTCTTGGATCTGAAGTTTAGAACTTTTGGTTATCAAACACTTTATGGCATGGAATGGATTCCCCTAAAAATACAGTGGAAAAGTTCATCATAAAATTGCATTTGGAAAAACCTTCCAGTAATATCGAGACAAACTGTTGTTCTAAAATATGGATCCATCCAACCACCATTTACTGGAAAAACAAATCCTAAAAAGATCAGAAGAAGATCAGTCAAAAATGAGGAAGAACCTAACCAAAGAGGTCAAGTTCAGAACAATATGGGAGTGCAAGAAGATTTCATATTTCACATCCACTAAAGGTCTTACAACGAAAGTATTTAAAAGTTCAGTTATATCACCTCAATGTCCTGCGGTAATGGTGATCACATAGGCAAAACTGAACGCTGCTTAATTTCCAGATTAAGTGAACACGCAGGACGATCCAACACTGCTGAGAGTGAATATATAACATTGTGTGATTAATTCAAACATGTAACTTATATTAGCAATACTTCTGTTCAATCAGACTTGACACATGGGACAAAGTTGGAGACAACAAAGACATTCATCTATTATGGGGACAAATAATAGTCACACAATGAAGATGAGGCTGAAAGAGAAAATATTGCACATCCTCAGACTCTTTAGTTTCATCATCCTTCCCCTCAAAAAAAAAAAAGAAAAAACACAGCTCATACATGTTCAGTGAACATTAATAAATTCCTTTTCATTTTAATCTTCTTCATGTCCTCAAATTATGGCTATTGCAGATTCCATTTCTCCAACACCTGAAACAAACACCATTTAATGGCTGCATGTGCTAACTGGGTCAAACGCCTTAATAAATCATGTTAACTAAATAGCCGTCACCAATCTTCTTTGAGGGTTTAGACATGGTGGATTTGTGTCATTCTCTGTGCACAATGCCTATTTGCATATGACTAATGTGAACACGACAAGGGACAAGAGAATCACACCACCCCCTGTCATCATGATCCTGGCTGCATACTGCTGTGTGGTGAAGAAGAGCGCATGCACGTGTGTGTGTGCTTGCATTTGCATGTGTCACGTTTTTGTGCAGACAGACGTGTATGTGTGCGCATCCGTGTGTGTTTGAGAGGAAGAACAAAGACTCCATCTGGTCCGAGCCGCTGAATGTGCCAGTATGAAACACTTCTGTCGTTCTGAAGTCCCTTTTTGAAGCAGCTCGGAGGTGGAGTGGGGCCAGGCGGAGAGCGGCGACGGGTCCTATTTGAGGCGGCCCCTCACGCAGGGAGGCACCCGGCTGGAGCCATTCTCTCCTCTACAGCTGAGTTGTGCCACTCTCACCGGAGGAGACACACACATATTCATGTGGCGTGTGATGATTCTCCTCTCCTACCTTCACCTGCACAGCTCTCCGATTCAATGCAGTGTAATTACATGTGCAACAAAGAGAGTGAAGACCCAGGCAGACTTTGGTGATAAGCTCCCCGGGATCAGAGGGCTTTATCCTGGGAGCAGCTGGGAAGAAGGCAAAGGAAGAGGATATCTGAAGGAGCTGGCTGAGACTTGGATTGGTGGACACTCCTCCCAGCATCCCCCTCAACACCCCACTGCCATTATTCTCCTGTCTAGTGCTGATCCAGTTGAGTTACAGCAGGAATACTCATTTTAACATCTCATTTTATCTCTATTTTCTTTCTCCTGAAGCAACAACAAAAACATCCTTTCTGGGATATTTAATCATATGGGAGTCCTGAGCCTAATGTCTGCCTTGTATGGCTGCAACTAACATTTATTTTCATTATCGATTAATCTCTCAATTATTTTTTCAATTCATTGATTAATTGTTTGGTCTTGGAAAAATAGTGAAAAATGCCCATCTCAACTTCCCAGAGGCCAGGGTGTTGTTTTCAAAGTGCTTTTTTTTGTCAAGGAAATGAACACATTCAGCAAAAAGCAGCAAGGAGAGATGCATTTTTGCTTTTTAAATGACCTAAATGATTAATGGATTTTCAAAATTGTTTTAAATTTCTCTCTGAGTAATCAATTAATCGACTAATTGTTTCAGCAATTAATCTTTAGCATGAAAATGACCATGGATCTCTACATTTAGATAAATGTTTTTTTTTAATCAGAATAAAGAATAATTTTCTCTTAGGGACAAGAAAATCATTGTGTGCAGTCGACCATCATGTCTGTGCTTGGCTATGGAAATCTCTTGCATGCTGCTCATTCCACCTTAAAATAACTTGATGTGTTTTTCATCTGTGCCCTGGGTTTCATTACAGGAAATAAATATTGTACTCACCACTGTGTACTATATGAAAAAGTGGGCTGGTCCCCACTAGCAACAAGAAAAGTGCACACTCATTTTTGTGTATCCTATAAGCTGCCTCAGTATGCCACATCTCAAATTTACTACACTTCCCTAGATCCCACTACAGGTACTGGTACTACTAGATCCCCGGACTACTAACTCTTGATACCCCACGAGTAAATACTGAACCTGGGAAGACCGCCTTCAAGGACATTAAGACTTGAAAGTCTCATTCAATTGCACAAATTTAAACAAATGTTTTGAGGTGTGTGATTGTTTCTGATGCTATTTGTATGCGCTTGTGTGTTTCATTGTGATCTATTTCTTCTGCTGCTCTTGCAAAAGAAATGTTGACTACCTGATTAAATAAATGTTAAATACATACTGTATTAGTCAATCTCTGCAATCTGTTTCAGTGCCATTATATCACAACAGATAGGTGGCAGGAGTGGATAAGCAATCTCTTCCAAATTCTTCCCTTCAATATCCCCCTCTCCCCAAATCCCCCAAAACAGCAGCTGCTTTCTCTCTAAACCTTCTCTGATTGCAGTCTTCTGGCAGGGCCTGACGGCATGCGCACACCTGCTCACACTGACCTCCAATCTATTTCTTCCACGCCTGCCCGCCACAACTGCAGGGATTAGCATGTCTGGGATAGGGGATAAGTGAGAGGGAGGACGGTGGCCTTTTAGTCTGACGTGCGTGTCCCTCACTTGCGGCATTGAGCGTGTGTGCACAGCTGGCTGATTCCCTGCCTCCGTGCATGCGAGCAGCCTGGAGGTTTGTGTGTTGTGTGAAAGAGCAACTGGAAGTGGCGACACCCATGATAGACTTCAAGCGTGCATCTCATGTAAGAGTTAAAGCCCCTGACAACTTGGTTTCAAATCTTTCTCTAGAACATTAAATACTCATGACTTAATAAGCAACAAGTTAAAGTTCAGAAAAAACATCTGTAGGTATTATATATTGAGTTTAACATTCGATAACTCAGCTAATCTGCTCCATCAGGATGTGTGGGTGTAGTTTGACTTGATTTGATTGACAGTTTTGCAGCAATCTCAAAATTGTAATCAGATTCTGATTCAAATGTTGCTAAATTCTGATTGGTGCTCTCATGTGAAAAAAAAAAACACAACTCTTTCCATTTTTGGCCAAACATTGTGCGCTCATGTGGGACCCCATAAAAGGCACAATTGAGTTGCATGATGGAAATTGTAGGATCCAGCATTTTTGAAGCTTGACCCACACTAATGACTAAAACTCAGGCGATCTCTGCCTCAGCTGCTTCTTTAAAAAAAAAAAAAAAAAAAGAATCTGTCTCTCACAAGTCCCCCAACTTTGTAGAAGTGCAGTGCTAAACATCTTTAAATATGAAGTCAAAATCTCTTTGTCAATCAAGGATTTAAGATATTGTCCCCCTTTAATTGTTTTATCTTACCTGACCTTTAACCGGTCTCTTGAGATTAAAATGTCCTTTTTTTCTGAAAGAGTCCTGGGCAAAATGGCAGTATATTTGTTTTCATAGTAACCATTTAATATCAGTAAGTGTCCCATTTCAATGTCAAATGTTGAATGAATTCTTTTTAAAATGTTTTCTATGGTTCTGCTTCTTTCACTAGCTAACTTATTTGTGTTAGTTATAGTCATTTTTCACGTTTTGACTTGCCATAGGAGAAAAAGTTACCAATAACAGTAACGACGGCTCTGTTCCATTCAAGCGTCCCAGTAAGTCATGAGAGTGAGC
This sequence comes from Macquaria ambigua, assembly GCA_008360985.2. Taxonomy (NCBI): domain Eukaryota; kingdom Metazoa; phylum Chordata; class Actinopteri; order Centrarchiformes; family Percichthyidae; genus Macquaria; species Macquaria ambigua. The sequence continues at coordinate 10,383 of VMKM01002136.1, read as the reverse complement.
CAGCATGCACAATACCAGGACGCTGAAACTGAAGCAGCCAAAAGGAACTCAACCATCATTAATTTAATTATTTACACCTGTGCTTTTTCTACTGCGACACATCAACATGTCCTCTGTGAAACGATATCTACCTATTGAACACAACTCTTAGGGCATTCATGTGTGTGTGTGCATGTTATGTGGTTTCCTAACATGTTCTCTGGCTCTGTGGTGATCACAGGTGTTCATTCCTCCAGGCCTGTCTGATGGATTAACAGCTGCCGTCACCGCATAATCGTTGAACCCCCCTCCAGATCTGACATTACACACATTCTGATTCTGATATGACAGCTGCACACACACACACACACACACACACACACACACACACACACACACTCCCCAATTTACACACACAGGAATCATGGTATAATGCCATTTGTTCCAAACTACACAAATGTGCTCATAAAAACATTTGTATTAGGTTAGTATACTAGAAATTAGCCGATAGAAATACTGAAAAAAAACAGGGACATGGTAAGAGCTATACAAAAGCCAGAGCAATGGGAGCGTGATATTTGTTTGATTTTTACATGCTGCACTGCCACTGTCATTATTATTCATATCCCTCCCCAGGGAGCCTTGTTTGAAAAATGGGACTATAGCAGCCCCCCTCCATGTCACAGTCTCTCTCTTACACTCACAAACACCCACGCGCACACACACACACTTGTTCGGAGTCTTGTTGAGGAAGTACAGCCAGGCAGTGCCTCCCTCCTCCTCCTCCTCCTCCTTCCCCCTTCGCTCATTTCCCTCCTTCCATCATTTCCTTCCTTCACTCTTTCTCCCCAATAGAGAGTGATCCAGCTCGTCTCCTCTCTCCGTCACGCGGGTAATCAGCCTCTGCTATTTCATTTGGCTCAGTAATGAAAGCAATCCCAGTGCTTTTCACTGCAGCGCAGCCCAAATAATGAGGGCTGCCTCACCCCTCCTCAGCCACACCTCACCCCCCAGTCCTCACCCTCTCCCTCCCAAGCCCGCTGTTAATGGATGAAGGAAAGCAAATGTGTGTGAAGCATGCAATCTTGCCAAGTCCTTTGTGCCTCTTTTCCTATTTTTCTGGGTTGCAAATGAGTCTATTATATAAAATTTGATCAGCTATGCTATTAATCAGAATATTTTGGAAGTGTTTTCTTTTTGAATCAAACACAAGACCAACAGGATTTTTCATCTACCTTAGTGGTTCCCAACCTTTACTGCATGTGACCTCACAGGTTGCATCTCTACGAGTTGTGAGCAGTTCATTTGATGCATTTATAGAGGCCTAAAGAGAAAACCCCCCACAGCATTTCACAAGAAACAAGCAAAAATAAACATGATCTTGTGTAGCAGAATTTAGTTTTTCATTATTTCCTCCCACGATTCATCTCCAAACCCCTTGTGGGGGTCCCAGCCCCCAGGTTGGGAACCGCTGATCTACATAAAGAGCTACATGTAGAATCAACACTCTTTAGAAACACTTTGAATACAGATGAGATGCTTCAACACAGCAGGTAAATTATACAGCCTGTCACTTTCTTTTTTACCAGTGACAGAAAATGGCCATAATAATAATAACAATTAATACAACCCAGTCAATATAGACAATCGGATGAAGAAATAATGATTTAAATAAAGTTTTCCATTTGTCATTTCCAATGGTCATAATGGTAGAAGCTGGCTCTCCCCTAAAATCCATTTTTTGTCACACAATGCTGCAACCAGGCAGCAGACATGGGAACCCATTCCAGATGGCAAGCATTTGACTCAAATACAGCTCACCCACCAGCATGTAATGACTTGGCCAGACGGAAAATCTGCGATGATCAAATATGTAGGAAGTGTGAGAACGTGGCCAACAGTCACAAAGTTTGAGAGTTTGTTTGAGAGTGTTCAGTGTTTCCTGATTAGCATTTCTTTGCTTCAGATGTAGCATACAGCTCAGCTTCAAACAGCTTAGCTTTAAATCAGTGAAAAGACAATGACAGCAGTGACAGGTTGCTTTTTTTTTTTTTTTTTTTTTTCACAAACTCAGCATTGTCTACCAAATGCAACATAGGCAACCAACAAGAGATACAGGTCAGCAAGGTTAACACAAGTACCAATACAACACAGCTTCTCTGTTGCTTATGATGAACAATCAACATGGAGATGTGTCAAATCCTCAACGCACAGCAGCATGACGGTACAGAACAGACTGGAGGAATATTAGCAGGTGTGGCTTTGTGTAGAAAAGCATCTGAAATATAACTGCTGTTGGTAAAAACCTTATATCTTCGAAAATACTATTTTTTTTAAATGGAAAATGTGAATTTTTCCAACATTTAGAAAAGGATCTCTCAAGTCAGAGGATGAAAAAGGTTTCTCATGTTACACAGTACAATTTAATTTATTGATTCTGGTATAAACATGAAAAATCTGCAAAATTTGACTTGTGAGGTTTTCACCTAACAACAGCAATATTTTCACCAGTGTCAATGAGGTGTTTTTTGTGGAACAGCAGTAAATAAATCTAAATTGTCTGCAGGACTTCTGTAAACTGGGGCATCAGTACATTCAGAATATACAGACTTTCTCCCAGCTACAGCTCTGCTGACTTCCTCTGCATTTCAGTCAGCTGTGAAAGAAATGTAATAAGGAAAGGGAGAATTCCAGATGTCCTGAATGCAGCCCCCTTGGTTTACGAGGAGATGAGAGAGGAGTTACAGCAAAGGTGGCCTGAAGTTCAGGTATTGCATTTCATGTGAATCGATCCCCCGGATGTTAGAAACACTTGGCACAGGTACAACAGCAGTGGCAGGTGAGAGCATTAGCCCCTGGTGTGTTGAATCATCAAAGGTCCAGTCCAACAGGAAGAGACAACTAGCACTCCGCTGGGAAGATCCCGTCAAACATTCAAGTTTTATGTGTCCAATCACAATGAAATCCCAGAGGTCCAGGAAGGCATCAGGGTCAGTCAGAGTGTCTGCACCAGCACGGGGAACAGCAGGGACAGGTGCTCGGCCCCTCGGATCGGGAGTTTGTGTGAGGTGTAGAAGTGGATGACTTCTGGGATGGTGTCAAAGGGAGGGCTGTTCTGTCCCAGCACGTACTTGCCGTCTTTACACTGGGTGAACTTCATGTGCATGAAACCCTGGCAGCTCCTGTGAGGACAAAAAAACAGGAAGAATGGATTGAGAAAGGAAGGAGACAAAAGAAGAAAGAGAGTGGGAGGTATCCAAAATGGAAGTGAGAAAGAAGTGTAGCGGGAGAAAAGAGAGATGACGTGAAATGTGGGGCACATAAAACATCATGCAGCCTTCCACACATTTTGTCACATAATGACACAGTGGAAATGACAGCCTGGATTTATGTTCACTTCTTTTTACTGCACTGTGAGGATGATTCTAACCAAGATTTAACACCACGTCACAAATTAGGAAGGAAGGGACATGATGATGGATGAATGAGTGGCGTAATAGCACATGGAGAGAAAGACAAAGCCAGAGAGAGTGAGAAAGAAGAACGCTGAACTGTGAAAGTGGCTTAGCCGAGAGAACCAGACTGGTTCCTTCCCTTTAAGCGCAAGGAAGCCACAGCAGGACTGCCCCTTTAAGAGCCAGCCAGCCAGTCATGATGTATGTCTAATTATAGAAGCCGAGGGAAAGACAAGGGCTGACATGGTCACCATAATTGTCATTGTTCTAGTAAACCAAATTAAATTTTGAAGAGCAGTGAAACCAAAAACACTCACCGTGACTACAAACAGCCAAACAACAGGCAGTTTGTGATCGTCCCACTGGTCTCCAGAGCACTGACGCTTCATCACGTCGGCGCTCAGAGTTGACAGTGTGCTTTCATCCAGTCCTGTTTGTTTTGGGGACTCTTTTGTATCTCACGGTACACTAGAACCTACCAGCTCTCTTTCATAAATATTCATGTTGGTTTTAATCTGGCAGGTCTGTCTGTTTCAGTGCTGAGTCACTTTGGAGAGGCTCTTCATTTTGTCTCCATTAAACCATAAACTGTTGTCATTCCTCCCATTGTCCACATTACTGTGTAATCTTATTATACGGTAGGTGTGGTTCACTTTTTCCAAGGAACACCACCATAACAAAAGCACATGGACGCTGCATTATTTCACAAAATGTAGCAGATATCTGTTGTTATTAAACAAGCTGTCCTTACTGAAGGGTATACTGACATCATGAAGGAGGTAGTGTCAGTATCTTACAACAACCAGCTAACCAGTCACAACACCCTGATAAAGAATAACCTATGGCTTCTTTCCAATCTAGACACAGACATGATGGCACATTATATTTTCTGGAGCCATAAAAGGAAAATTCCAACTTATTATTACAACTTCTGTCTTATTTTTATAGTTTTAGCTGACATTTCGATCTTTTATGATAACATTGTGCTCACCAAGGTAATTGCTGGTATCTGGGAATACCACAGCGTCACTATAACAAAGTCCAACAGGGCAAGGAATACAAGCCAATGGTTTAACCATATTATCTAAACCACTGTGTTTGAGGGTAAAACCCAAAGGATTAAAGTGTCCACCAGTCGCCTGGCTGAAAGGCTTTGCTAGGTGCTGGAAGGACAAAAACAAGTGGCACAAAAACACCTTCCACAAACTCTATTTAATTCCATATTTTATAGTATTTTTTAATAGTTTATTGACCTTTCAGCATTATCACAGGTTCATAAAGACAATTGTCATTAAAAACACTGAATTATTTTGCTGTTACAATAAGACGTCAATACTAAATAAACCACAAAATTTAAAATAGGTTAAAAATGTTGCTGTTACAATGAAGCATCAATACATACACAAGCTTTCAGTCATAAACCCTCTTCAGGCATACAAGACAAACAGAACGCAAGAGCGCTCAAGTGTTTATACATTCCAGTAAACGGCCCCAGTAAACATCTGATGCAAGATTGTGCTCAAGGGTATTGTAGTCCCTTGGCATGTGTGGACTACAAAGATGGAGGACAAGGGATACAACGTATGAGACAATGAAAAGGAAGACACACATTTAAAACATGCAGACAATTTCATAAACAACAATGCTATGAAAAGCATCAGGCAAATTAAGTGAGTTAAAACCAAAAGTGAGCGCACCAAATTGCTGGTAATAATCCCTAATTGCACAGGAAAAAAAATCTTTAAACTGTGATGGATGGTTATGATTTTGGGTAATATTTTACTGTTCGCCTTCGTCTTCTCTTCCAAGTGCATTTAGCTAGGAGCATCAGGCTGCTTTTGTTTCTTGCCCCGTCTGACTTCTTTTTAGCAATGTCGTGTTCCTGGATCTCAGCAATTAACTTTCAATGTTATTATTACTGATTGGAATGACGGCCAAAACAAAGAAAATAAAGGCTGTATGAAACCAAAGAACGCGGCTTCAACTATTTTCAGATTGTGCCATGCATCTTCCAAACCCCACATGTGCCAGCTGGGGAACCAGTGCCAGTAGTGACCTTGTTGCTTGAGCAAACGTGCATTTGTGTGTGTGTGTGTGTGTGTGTGTCATACCCACTCTACTCATGTAAATGAGTAATGCATGCGCTTGTTTATATGTCAGCACAACACAGTGACACTCCTACCCCCCACCCCCTTCTCCCTTCCCTCCCTGATTCCCTCCTTGTGTGGCCCACAGAAGGTAATTCATATTCATTAGTGATTATGGGGAGGATGATGTGTGCACTGAAGTGTGCTCTACCTGCCTGATTACCACTTAGAAGGCCCGCTGGGGCCAAAGAGGAAGGCCATGGAGAGGGGCCAAGGATGAGGTGAGGACAGGGGCATGATGGGAGAGCGGTGTGGGGTCGGGAGGATGGATCATGGTAGTAATTACGAGGGAGAGATTTGACCAGATAAGCAGTATTGTGCCCTGCAAATGAGTATCGGGAGAGGAATCATTGCGGCAGTGATCTTGAGTGGGGGAGGATGGTGGAGGGAGAGACAGATGGAGAGGTGTGGAGACTGCGATATGAGATCGTTAGCTCAGGTGGCTTCAGACACACTGCACACACTCCTCAATCGCACGGCATAAAAATCTGAAGTGTGCATATTGTAGAACGATAAATACAATTTGCTTGTTGTGGTAGGTCAGTGTGTCTGTGTGTGTGTGTGTGTGTGTTCATGTGTGAGTGTATGTCCGAATCTTACCGTAAGGAAAGGGAGTAGTCAGAGCGGTTGGTCTGACTGTTCCTCACCAGGTAGCTACACTCCTTACACAGCGTTAGCAGCGACTCTGCCTCCGAACGGGACAGTGAACCGTGGTACCATCTGATAGACAGAACACACACACACACACACACACACACACACACACACACACACACACACAAACACACACACACAATAAGATATGGTAAACACTGAGTGTGATTCCAACATAATCTTTTAGGGCAATTAGCCCTAAACACAAGAGACTCACATCACATCACAGAGACTGATGGGACAGCCATTCGTTTTGCAGCTATTTGGTCATAAACTGCATAAGTATTGGACAAATTAAAACTTTGACCTGATGATGGCACATCCTAAGGAGTGCATGAATATCTGTACTAAATTTTATGGCAATCTATTCAATAGTTCTTGAGACATTTCACTCAAAACTACAAATGTCAACCTCATGGTGGTGCTAAATCAGAAATCAGGGGATCACCAAAGGGATTAGGATTCATCCTCTGGGGACCAAGAGTGTCTGTATAAACTTTCAGGGCCATCCATCCAGTAATTGTGAAAATATATCAGTCTGGACCAAACTAGTGGACCAACCAACTGACAGTCCGACAGACAGACCGACACTGCCATCCATGGAGCCATGCCTCTAGTGTGGCTAACAACACAGGAAGTGTTTCACTAAAGCATAATACAAATAATATAATAAAAGACAAAACTGTTAGGGACCAACACAACCAGTAAGTAAAATAATTTCTGCCATAATAATGAGATTTTCTTCGACATGACTTGACCAGGTGTAATAATGCTAAAGGTTGACAGTAATGTTGTTTCTCTGTTTAAAGCAGAGCTGAAAGAAAACACAAAGCTCAGCTCTTAAGAGATCATCAGGGAGTAATGGGGCATAATAATCAACTACCACCCTCAAGTGAATTTGTGCACATGTATGTGTTTGTGGGTACAACATTGTGTGTGTGTGTCGCGTGTGTGCGCATGTGCATGTGTGCTTAAGGGGTGTCATGTGCTTGAATTTCATTAGTAAAACAGCCCTTTATGTGCACAGAAACCACACATAAATTACACCAATGATGTCTGAAATTACAAGACCAAAGTAAATGTGTGTTTTTAATGTTCTGACTTAATTAGTTCTCATTCTAACCTTTCGCAGCTCTGTAAGCTCTGATGAGTGCTGCTTAGCTGAAACACATAACCGTTTCCTTTTAATGTGTCCACGCCCTCAACAGATCAAAGCGGTGCAATGAAATTGATTTTTGGCTTTATTTGTGGGATGTACAACCTCGTTCTCCCTCAAATATTCAAAATCACTTTTATAACAATGTATGATAAATGTATGTGCATGACAGCCATGCAGATACATTTACAGCCTACAGAGATTAATAGCATATGCTAATTGCATTTACATACACAAATAATTGCATAATACAGGTTTGCTTTATGCATTTAAACATCATAACTCAGAATAATGCTGAGTCTCACTCCTTACTGTCCTTGGATTGCCCATGTGCAAATAAATCTCAATCTTGCACAGCATTGTAAGTACAATTTGATGTCAGCTGATGTCAACTGTATGACCAGTAATATTACTGCTATTGTTCTTCTAAGACAGGGCAATTTCTTCATCCTGTATTATATTCAAAGTAATTAAGTTAACGACAACAGAGATTCTCAGTCATTAACTATCAAAAGTCACTGAACACCAAAGCACGTAAGCCTCTTAATCTGATTAAACCTTAACTGGAGTGTGGCCTATAGGCCTACTCCAACACTGATACGTGTTAATGAAGCTCCTATGGGTTTAACAGAAGACTGCATACATACACCTGCTTCTCCAGAGGCAGAGTAGGGTCCACTCTCTCCCCCACCATGGTGAGGCCTTCCTGCGGCATTCGAAACTTCATCCCCCCTCCTGCCAGCGGGCTGGACCTGGGCCCCAGAGGACGCAAACGCTCCGTGGGCGACGAGGAGCGGTCCCACTCTGCGCCATCAAACTGCACTGTTGGCAGACAGGGACAGAAAAAGTGACTCATGGTATTTACACAGTGCTATGATCAAAAGGGATTAAACCTCACAGCCAGACTTGGGTAAACATCAGACATCCGGTTATTGTAAAACCACGCATGCAGCAGAGAGACCTCTCATGGATGGGTCGAACTAGAGGACAGCAGGTCTTGGACGACGGACTGCAAAACTATCAGCATCATCACAATTACTGTAATCAACATTTTTATGAGTCCCGGAGGGCAGATAGGCAGACAGGAAGTTGGCGTCTTCCCTGCCTGGATGTCATGCTGGTCTTTGTCTTCCAGTAGACTACACTGCAGATTACTTGATGCTGACTATACCGATTCTATTCTGAAGCAAATTACATTTACAGGCTGAAGTGTTATTTACCCCTTTTGTGCCTAATTTTGGTGAAATTCAATCTAGAGAGCTTGTAATTAAACATTAAGTGTACCATAGCACTGCTAAGTACCCTGACATGAACAAGGCAGACATCCTAATTTACAGGGAGCTTTTCATGCATGGTTGATGCAAGAGGGGAATATGGTAAGAAGGGAGAGCTTTAACCCAACAACTGCAGGAGGCAAGCACAGATGCAGGTGGTGCAGATGCAGGCCGCTGGGGGTTTAGGATGGAGGTAGAGCAGATGTAGGACAACAGCTTGGGTCAGGAAGGTCAGGGTGACTGCATATGCGTGTGTTTGGGGTGACAAAGGAAGGCAGGGTAGGGGAGAAGGTCGTGTTCAGGGTGGGAGGTCACCTTGCTCTCTGACGGGGGGTTCCTCCTCCAGCTGACCCACTGGGGCAGGCCAGGGCAACTCCGACAACTCCCTCATTTCTAATAGAGGGGAGGGGAGCGGGGGAGGAGGCGAGAGAAAAAGGGAGCGACAGAGTGAGAAAATAGCAGACGAAGAAAGTTAACTAAAGGAAGATGTGTGAGAGAAGTGGTGATTGTTAAGAAGTGAGACTGAAATCAGGTGCAAGATTTTAATGTGAGGAGGAGAGCGTAAACGAGAAGCAAGACGTGGAAGAGGTGCAAGAAAGGGAAGCCCTGTTGAGAGCGTGTGAGGCGGCATGTGTGTGCAGATGACAGGGATGTGGTTTCATGAAATGTAGTTAACTATACCTCCTGTCATGGGGTGAAGTAACACACTCTACCTCCTGTCTCATTGCTTCATCACACTTGTGGAAAAACAACAGTCTTAGTGTTTCAGACCCTATATTTACAGCAATTTATCACGTGAGATAAGACTGAAGATCAAACAGAGAGGGCAGGAGAAGTCAGAGGCTGCATTATTTATAGTCATCTGAACAAATCCACTTTAAGAAATTGTCTAGAAGCAGGAGATGCAATGAAAACAAAACGTGGCTTCTTGTGCACTGCAACCCACAGTGCAGGGTGACAGAGGAAGTGAGGAGCGCGGGGGCAGAATAATGCTCCATTCACTGTCCTACCTACAGCAGGAGAGCGGCAGAAGGTGCACTGTGAGACAGAACTGAAAATAGCTCATTATCTACCATGGCAGGCAACCATCTACTGTAACAGTCATTACTGCAGCCTTACACACACACACACACACATTATGCGATTTGCCAGTTTCACACCGTACATTCAGCTCCTGCTCACAGCGAAAACGGATTACAAAACAAATAAAAGGAAAAGAGAGGTGACTTCTTAATGAGCCGACAAATCCAAAGACCCCCCAGGCCGGTGACATCAAAGGCCATTTGAATGGGCGTTTGGAGAGAGACCCAGGCTGTACATACATGCCTCTCGTCCTCCCTGGTTAATTATTGAGCAGGCAGACACACTCCGCCACTTTCTCTGGCTCTCCGTGAATTATTGATGCATGGCGCAGTACAATGGCCCCATCTGGAGCGGGCCGCACCTCCGCTGAAGCCAGGATTAAAGTGTGGCCTGGCACCCCCTCAATGGGAGACATGCCACGCTAACACACAGGTCCACACACACGCAAACACGCCTACAAACCTGACACCCCGAAACACCACCAGTGTCTGTCGGCTCGCCACCACATCACACTTCACACCTCTAATTCTCAGGCAAAACTGAGAGAGACGCATGGAAAGAGACAGGGGTGTAAATGAGAAGCACACAAAAGCAAGTGAAGGGTAACAAAGTGGAGAGAGAGAGAGAGAGAGAGA